>JANAVB010022800.1:8991440-9083940 GCA_029216955.1 Iris pallida
TTATTGTTTTATCTCATTTGGATACATTAATGTATATATTTGGTATCTTGTCGTTATTCTGGATGTTTTATGGAGATGTTATCTTAGACACTTAGACTTCTTCTCTTGTTTGTATTTCATTTGGACATTTTTATATCATATCTATCTATCTTATCGTACTTCTACCTTAGTTGTGATTAAGCTGTATATTTCTGTACTGTCGTCTGTTTGGAGAGTATATACTGTACAGATACCTTATAATTGTTATATGTATATAACCTAGGACAACGTTCTACAGCCGACACTGCAGTGTAGGCTGGACCTACCCACTTCTCGTATCCTTACACTGGATGCTGGTCGTGACATATTTTTAGTGGTGGCACATGCAGGTCTAGATTTGTAGTGGTGTTCAAACTAGAGTATCACTACAGCTTGCAGTAGGATATAGGATATAGTTTTGAGGTACTCAATCACATTAGGAAAACTCTTATCCAATACTTGCCATCTAAATTCTTGCTAATTAAGTGCTTTCCTTTGAAAATAAACTGTCCTCCTTTGATTTTTCGGTTCATTCTCAGTAATTGCTTCTTGTTTGATCTGCCTTCAGGATGGTTATAGAGACACGATCTCATCGCTCTGGCCGGGGGATACTATCGAGAGGTCGGCCACCTCTCGTCCTGTTCAGCAGGGCCCCGAGACCGTAGCTCCTGTTATGCTAGCTCAGGTTGACATTTCTGCTGCATTTGGTGGTGCAAATTCGCCTGTACAGAGACCTTCCCCCGTCATTCCTGATTGCTTCCAGCAGCAGCCGCCTTCGGGATCGGGTGATGCAGCACAATTGTTTGCCTTCTTTCAAATGATGATAGAGGCCCAACAGCAGCAGTCCTCTCATTTTTAGCAGTGCATAAAGAATGCCCATCAGCTTGCCCTGAAGACGGTGGAAAGAGTCATTGTGCAGCCCCAAGCAGGCCAGATACAGCAGTATTAATCAAGGACACCAGGGATCCAAGAGTTCCAGAAGATGCATCCGTGGGACTTTTGCGGCACAGAGGGGATTATGTATACAGATGACTAGCTAGAGCACATCGAAGAGATCTTTCGGCTAGCGAAGATTCCAGCTGGACAATAGATTGAGGCGACAGGTAGCCAGATACATGACCTGGCTCCCACTTGATACCAGACGGACCCTAGGATGGGTACCGAGGGTCAGACTTGGGCAGCTTTCAAGAAACTGTTCAAGAAAAAGTTTTTTCCTGACACAACAATCGTCGCTCTGGAGACGCAGTTCAAGATTCTGGTTTAGAGGAACAAGACCGTGGAGGAGTATGCTAGAGAGATCTACTGTTTGGGAAGATTCATCGAGGCACTCAGTGAGACCGCAAAGGCCCGAAGGTTCCGGAAGGGGTTAGTAAAGGAGGTCAAGTCCTTGACCAAGAGCGACAGGGATGCTACGTTCGAGGAGATCCTGTTGGGAGCCATGGCAGCAGAGGATGATCTTAAGCTGAAGCTGAAGAGAGGATGGGATACACACGGAGCCGGGAGCAGCGAAGGCCAGGCCAGGAGGCCTCACTTTCAGCAGCAGCACCAGCAGAGGCAGTTCCAACCACAGCAGTTCCAGGGTCAGGGCCGTGCACCTTTCCAGCAGGTGCAGCAGGAGCAGCCAAGGTTTCAGCCACAGGCACTCAGGCAGTAGCCCGTTAGTTGTACCTTCTACAAGAAGACGGATCATGGATGGAATGACAGCAGAAAGAGGTTAGGCAAGTGCCTACCCAGTGGTTTAGCGGAGCACCAGCTGAAGGAGTGTCCCATGTTTTTGGGACGAGCAGTTCAGGGAGCAGGAGCCAAGGCTCCGGTAGGGCAGACGAAGGGACCGCTGCAGACTCAGCAGCAGAGGTTCATCCAGCACTCGTAGCAGGCCAAGGGTGGTCAGCAGGGGTAAGCTTTTGCCATGGCAATTGAGGACACAGAGGCTATTGGAGAGCTGATCGCAGGTTCTATTCTTCTCGACTCTATTCCAGCTTTTGCATTATTCAATTTTGGGTTTGTGTTTGTATCTTTTGCTATTAGATACCATCTTTTACTATTAGATACCATCTTGTTTCTGAGTCATTGACTAAGACTTGTAAGATCACGACAGGGGGTGGCATCATCCTCGTTAGTCATATTTGCAAAGGTCGGAGAGTTGATTTGGGAGGACAAAAACTGGATGTGAGTCTGCTCGTGATACCACTACCGAACTACGATATCGTGTTCGGTATGGATTGGTTGAGCAGAAACCATGCCAGTATAGATTATCTTAGGGGTAGAGTTCTTTTCAGAGTGCCAAGAGAGCCAGCGTTCGAGTTCATCTGACGGTAGGTGGAGCAGAGCAGCGAAGTTTTCTGTAGAGTATCAGTTGAGGAGCAGGCAGTGCCACACCCTTTGATAGTAGAGTTCATGGATGTCTTTTCGGAGGATTCGCCAGGACTACCACCGGACGGAGACATGGAGTTCTCTATAGACTTAGTGCCCGACGCAGAGCCGATATCTCAGCATGTCTATAGGGTGAACAATAGTGAGCTGGTAGAGTTGAAGAAGCAGGTGGATAAGCTTCAGGATAAGGGCTTCATCCGATCGAGTTCTTCACCATGGTGTGCACCAGTACTCTTTGTACCGAAGAAGGATGGGTCGGTACGGATGTGTATCGACTATAGGGCACTCAACAACCTTACGATCAAGAACAAGTACCTGTTGCCGAGGATAGATGACCTCTTCGATCAGCTGAGTGGGGCGAGGGTATTTTCTAAGATTGATCTGCGGTCAGGCTACCATCAGGTGAAGGTGAGGACGGAGGATATCCCGAAGACAGTATTCAGGATACGGTATGGCCAGTTTGAGTTAATATTGATGCCGTTTGGGTTGACTAACGTTCCGACGGTATTCATGAACCTGATGAACAAGGTATTCCACGACTACTTGGACAAGTTCATAATGGTGTTCATCGATGATATCTTAGTATACTCGAAGACCGAAGAGGAGCATGAGGAGCACTTGAGAGTGGTTCTGGAGACTCTCAAGAGGGAGGAGCTTTATGGTAAGCTCTCGAAGTGTTAGTTCTTTTTGGACCGAGTTGACTTCTTGGGTCATATTTTGATTGGAGATGGAATCTCAGTTGACCTGAAGAAGATCACTGCAGTTGATGCTTGGCAGCACCGAGTTCAGTAGCGGAGATCAGGACCTTCTTAAGATTGGCAGGCTACTACAAGAAATTTATGCAGGATTTTTCCTGGGTTGCAGAGCCATTGACTAGGTTGACCCGGAAGGACGCAGAGTTTATCTAGTCAGCGGAGTGTCAGGTCACTTTTGATGAGTTGAAGAAGAGGCTGATGACAGCTCCGATTCTGACATTGCCATCAGGATCAGGCGGGTTCACTATCTATAGTAACGCCTCATGGAAGGGTTTGGGTTGTGTCTTGTAGCAGCATAGGAAGGTGATTGCCTATGCTTTCAGGCAGTTACGTTCCCATGAGAAGAACTACCCTACCCATGACTTGGAGTTGGCAGCAGTTATTTTTGCTTTGAATTTATAGAAACACTATTTATACGGTGAGAGGGTGGAGATCTTTACAGATCATAAGAGCTTGAAGTATATGTTTACACAGAAGGAGCTCAACATGAGGCAGCACAAATGGTTGGAGTTGAGGAAGGACTTTGACATATCACTATAGTATCACCCAGGAAAGGCCAACATGGTTGCCGATGCCTTGAGTAGGTATCCGACAGCTATGTGTTTGATGATAGATCGTTACTTGCTAGCAGATTTGGAGAGCATGGGGATCGAGGAGGTTGTGCCATGAGTTCAGATACAGATGTGGGGCCTTCAGATTCAGTCGGACTTGATGGAGAGAATCAAGTCGACCCAGTTTGAGGATGTTGCTCTGTGGTATATCCGAGAGCAGGTTCGAGCAGGATTGGTGGATGATGAGTTTGTCATTACAAAGGATGGCACATTAAGGTACGGTTCCAGGCTGTGTGTACCCAGCGGAGAGCTTCGGAAGAAGGTCATACAGGAGGCCCACCGTTCTTAGTACTCTATATATCCCGGTGCCAACAAGATATACAGGGATCTGAGGGAGCATATTTGGTGGTATGGGATGAAGCGGGAGGTAGCTCGCTTCATAGCCAGATGTTTGGTCTGTCAGCAGGTAAAGGCAGAGAGGCAGAGGCCAGAAGGTTTGTTGCAGCCATTGCCCATTCCAGAGTGGAAGTGGTAGCACATCACGATAGACTTTGTTTTGGGATTGCCGTGTACACCAGGAGGGAAAGATGCAATTTGGGTTATCGTAGACAGGTTGACCAAATAAGCTCACTTTTTTCCATTTAAAGTGGGTACGTCTACTGAGAGGCTAGCAGAGATGTATATACGGCAGATTGTCAGGATACATGGAGTTTCGGTGAGCATTATCTCGGATCGGGATAGTCACTTTACTTCCCATTTATGGCAGAGTCTGTAGACTAGTTTGGGCACTCAGCTCAAGTTTAATACTACATACCACCCTCAGACGGACGGACAGTCAGAGTGGAATATTTAGACACTCGATGACATGCTGCAGACTTGTGTCATAGATTTTGGAGGATCCTGGGAGGATCACCTGTACTTAGTGGAGTTTACATACAACAACAATTTTCAGGCCAGCATTAAGATGTCACCATTCGAGGCACTGTACGGGCGTAGATGTCGTACACCCTTGTCTTGGGATGACGTTAGAGAGCGAGCTTTATTTAAAACTGAGATGGTATGGATGCAGCCGAGAAGGTGAAGCTCATCAAAGATTGCCTTCACGTGGTGCAGGACAGACATCGGCACTGGGTCGATAGCCACCACAGACCTTTGGAGTTTAAGGTACAGCTTAGAGATAGAATTAGAATTAAGAGTTATTTTGTTTGTGATTTTGTTAATCATGTTTGATTATATTAGTATTTGAGACCTTATTTGTGATTAGGTTGGAGATCTGATTTTCTTGAGGATCTCTCCAACACGTGGTACGATACGTTTTGGTCGAGGTGGAAAGCTTAGCCCGTGCTTCATTGGACCTTTCGTGATCAGCGGGATAGTCGGTGATGTGGCTTATAGGCTAGGCTTGCCACCTGCATTAGTGGGAGTCCATAACGTATTCCACGTGTCGCAGTTGAGACGGTATATGGCAGATCCTAGCCATGTACTCGATCACTCAGAGATTGAGGTGGGACCTACTCTTAGTTATCCAGAGCAGCCGATAGAGGTTCTGGATCGACGAAAGAAGGTTCTGAGGAACCAGGTGATACCCTTGGTTTGCGTCACATGGAGGCATCATTCTCGAGGAGAGTCTACTTGTGAGCGGGATGATGAGATGCGCGAGCGATACCCATATTTATTTGGACCTTGAGTTATGATTTTCTATCCTTCTCATCAGTTTAGTTTCGTCTTTAATTTCGAAGACGAAATTTTTTTAAAGAGGGTAGATTTGTCACTACCACATTTTAGCTTGATAGTATTTTGGTCATTATAATATTTTTTAAAATTATTTTATTATAGTTTGATTGTTGGTTGTTTTTTTTGACTTTTGCTAGTTGAGACTATAGAGACTAGCCTAGTGTTTGACTTTGACCTTGGTGACTTAGTTATCATGGTAGAATGGTATGGGACCCTAATCTAACTTAAGTTGACTCAAGTTGACTTGGGTTCATGTAGAGGATGGGTCTCCTTGGTAGATGGCCCTTTTAGTTAGAACACTTAATCAACTAGCTAGTGCATTAGGCCCATGACCATTTCTCAAGAAACCCAAACCCTAATCCCTACATGGCTGGCTACATCACAGCCCTTGAAGACCTAATCACACCCCTATATAATGTCTCTTAATGCTCACTTGCCTCTTTTAGAAATCCCCCTTTAGAAACCCTAATAGTTCTTCCCAAATCATCAAAACTCACCATTCCTCCACCAAATTGATCACACTCACTTACATTGGAGGTCATTTCTTGAGTAGAGGTTGAAGGGAACTTGCTTGCAAGGTTTGGACTCACTTGGCCATTGCTATTGGAGGAGGACTTCTCATTTTGGGGCTTTTTGATTGAGATCTCTCTCAATAGGTAGAATCCCTCAAATTGATTCAAATTCCATTTTCTTTCCATAGTTGCATCCATCTAGGTGTCCCCTAGCTGTAGAGTGAATTTGGTAGGAATTGGACTTGTTTTGATGTACGTATCGGACACGTATCAGTGTCCAATACACTGTGTTTGCTGAAATGCCCCAAAGGGATTTCTATTGTTAATTTTCAAATCTATTTAAATGATTTTGTAGATCAATATATGGCTTCTTTATTCGTGTTGCACTGAGTTTATTTTTGTGATGTGTCCGTGTCCAATTTGGATATGAACATGCTCGCACACGACCTCGTGCCGTATCCTGTTGCTCGAGGCATGCAGTGGACACGACACACAACGAGATGAGAAAAAACTCAAGGGACACGTAGGGGCAATGTCTGTGAACGTGTCCCTAAAGTTTTGTGGTGTCTCGTGTCGTGTCAGACATAAAATCGTGAGTGCATTGATTTCGTACTGTGACAGAACGTGCATAAACTCGTGTCTGATACGCGTGTCGTATCACACGAACACGTATCGTGAGTGTCTCGTGTTGTGCCATTTGTGTAGGCCTATGTGTGGGCTACGTGTGGATGCGATCACGAGATGTGTCATGACTAGTGTCATGTCTACGAGCCTACGTACTGGCTGTATGAGACTGTACCGTGTTGTGCGTGTTTGTGAGTGCTTTCGAGTGTTTGGACACCTCATGTCCTATTATTTGGACACAAGTAGACTTGTGAGACACGAGAACATATGCATGACTCGATATCACACACTAATTTGGCCTTTGATTGGATTTCGAATGTTGATTTAGGGTTTGAGGGATTTTTCTGATACTATGTTCATAGCTGTGTTTTTCTGAGTTTAAATTGTAATTAAACTGTTAATTAATGATAATTTGATAATATTTAACATGCGTTTATGTCTGAGATCATGTTTACATATATGGGGTCATTGGGATTTTCGATTTGGGTTGATATGGGTTTTTCGAAACTAAATGTCTGATACATATAGTGTTTGTAGGTTTGTTCACATTTGTTTTCCTGAGATTGAAAGTTTATATGTATATATTTTTTTTTATATGTATATATATATATATATATATATATATATATATATATATATATATATGTTTATATACATTGGTTAATTTCTGAAAATAAGGTTTGATATATATACATGTTTCCTGAGATATAGATTGGGTTCAACTGAGATGAGGTTATAGATGTGTTAACCTGAGAAATGATTCCCTTGCTGCCAGTATTCACATGTCATACTAACACTGAACCCCCATACTGCCTGAAAATGAAACCTACTCTATGCTATACTTGAAACCATTGTATGTTGACACACTACCTCTAAAACTGAACCCCCTTTCCTAGTGGCCAGTCCTAAATTGACAATCTTTACATATACATTATGCATTGACACTTCACATTTATGTACACTCACACACCCTTACATTGATACATGTACATTCACCACTTGTGACACATTGTCACAATTTACACCCTTCTCTACATACACATATATATGTTGACACGTTATGTAATTCACTTACATAGACACTAACATGTTGACACTATACTTTCACTCCATATTACCCTACTTGACACCTCTCTGTAATGTATAGATATACTACAAAAAAAGACCTATTAATAACACTCAACAATGTCTATTAATGACGGTTGATACCAAAGCGTTAATAGAGTTTAAAATTTCTTCTTTCTATAACGGTCTAGACTAATTTTAGACTTTTGATAACGTATACAAAATAAAACGTTATTAATATTTTAGAACGGTGGCAAACTTGTAATAAGTTTTCTGTAAAATCCTTTCCACCCCGGCGATATTTTGAGGCTCAAGCCCCCGCCCCCTTCTCATTCCCTCTCCAAATCACTTCTGCTTCCCTCTCAGCTCCACTCCCCTTCTCCTCCTCTTTCCTACTCTCACCAAACCCTTATCTTCTTCTTCTCCTTCTTTCAATCCCCCACAAACCCTAACCTAGGTCCCATTCTAAGCCATAATCCCCCAACCCCCCTCCCACAGACCCTAAGTAGTAGCAGAGGGAGTTCAAGGCCTTATTGTCGACCTCTCGGCCCGTATCCACGTCCACCTTCTCCTCTGCTCCAGAGCCCTCTGTGCCGACCTCCACGGCCTCCTCTCCGACCTCTCCACCCTCCTCGACATCCTCCCTGGCGAGATCGACAGCCTGGAGAGGGAGATCGACGACGGGGTCTCCGAGAAGTGGCTTCCGGTGATGGTTGCCTCCGTCGGGCTCATCCTCTACGCCAAGTGCGTGCTCTTCAGAGCCTCGACTCCCCGACCCGAATCCGCTACCAGAAAGCACCACAACGAAATCTTTCTCCTCCTTTGAGAGCTCCTCCCATGGCAATTTTGAATAGCAACGGAAGCTTTTTCGAGCTCTCCTGAGCTTCTTCCGGCCTCAAAATTTTCAAATTTTACCCCAATATCTCGTTTTTGCTGTATTTTTTTAGAATGTGAGTCATTTTCATTTGTGGAAACCCTATTTTTCTTGTTTTTGCAGCTGTTGATGGAGCTATGGAGCTTGCATTTGAGCTAGTTGACGGAGATAAGCTCGAGTCTAGGCCTGGGGGAGCACGACGAGATTGGTAGTTGTTCGTTTTTGTTGTTGTTGTTGCATTATTTGGTAGCGATTGTTGTTGGTTTGGTTGTGGTTAAGTGCGAGAAAATGTAAAATATTTGATTTTTTATTAAGAGGGGAGGAGGGGGGAAGAGAGCTCGAACTCAGAGCTCTGACACTCGTGCCCCCGGCTGCTCGTCTGCCTACCGACCGTTGGCACGCGCGTTGCCTACTTCAGAGCCGAGGATGCACAGGAAAACTGTAAAAAACTTATTTGAGTCATGACCTTCCATTTTGAATATTATTTATTCTGATTTATCAGAAAGAATATGAACATGTTATTCTAACTTGGAATAATTCCAACAATAATATAACCAGTAAAAGACTTTCATAATGCTAAATTTGTTGACTATCACAGTTTGTTCTTTTTATTTCAATATCATATTAAGAAAGCATAACTTAAGTTGGCTTTGTTAGTTTTTGCGATAATTTACTTGTTAGGTATGAATTTCTTTCTTTCTGTCTAAATTAGAGGCATTCATGCATGCATTAGTTTTAAATATTAAATTCATCTTTAAAACTTTTGTTGTTTCATCGTCTCTTTTATGTCTTTAATATGGCTGTTGTAGTTAAATAGTAAAGCTACATGTCAATTGACTTTACTTCTTGGACAATTAATAGTTCAAGCCCCCTAATTGATTGAATATATTGTTTTTTGATTCAAAGCTTCGAGTTATTTGGAAATGTTAAGTTTTATTAATGGATTGGATTCAGTTGTTTCGTCTGATATTTCTATAATTCAAACACAAGTGATGTCAACTTGGAAAATAAGGAAGGAAAGAAATTATGAAACATAAGATTCGTAGAATGCTTATTCATAGAATGCTTAAAATAAAACCTTGAAAACAGACTGTTGTTTTGCTCTAAATGTAGTGCTAAGTTGCTAACCACTTGTGAATTATAGAAATATGACCACAATGATTGGTAATCTATTTTTATGTTAGTTTCATGTTTTTCTTGGCAATCAACATGAAAAAAATGTAAATAGGGGTATAAAATGCTATTAGCCACTTTATTTTGGCTTTTTGGACCGACCTGGCTGATTGTCTAACATGGATGAAGTGATCTTACCAGGATTTTGCATATTACTCGATGAGGTTATCTTATTTGCAGATTTTTTTTGCATTTAGACATATTTTGATTAGAACTATATGGTTCCTAAATCACTTGTGTGGGGTTTGATCAGGTTGTATAAGTTTGTACAAGGTAGGATATTCATTACTTCCTTATAAGATAGCTTCATATTTCTTCCTACAACTGAAGTCAAAGTGAAAATTCAATATTCCTATTGAGGTTCTTCTATATTTCCTTTGGCACCTTGGTCTTATACAAACTGGTTTGTTTATTTTTTTGGATGTGTTCAGGTGATTATTTTCTGCCACAATGATGAGTAACTTATCTTGCTTATATCTAGGTTTTGTTGTGTGAGGTATTATTATTCATAATCTAACTTGAAACATGGATCTAATTCCCTTTTGTGGAACATCTTGTAGCCATGGCAATGTTGCAGCATGCTATATCCAGAAGGATGTATTCCTGGTGGTGGGATAGCCATATTAGCCCAAATAGCCCAAAGAATTCTAGATGGTTTCAGGAAAATCTGACAGGTATTTGTTCTTCTTCTTTTCTTATCCGTATGTGGCCTAGTAATCACTTGGTACCATGTACACATGTTACTGATGTGAAAGTGATAGAATCTATGTATTAGAAAACAAAGACTTTGGAAAACTAAACACCAAAACTAGAGAACGAAAAAGTGAAACTTTTGTCACAGACTAAGATGTTAAAGCCATGTTGACAAAACAAAGACTTTGGATGTGGTTTGTAGATCAAACATTGCTGAGTTCTACTATTCTATTAAACCCATTAAGAGAAAATATCTTCTTCTTTTTTTGCTTAGTTAGGTAGTGTTGCCTTTTGCGTCAGTGAGGGTTTATGTCACATACCAGATCTTTAAGGCCATGGAATTCTCTCAGGAAGCTTTGATGGCCTTTAGTTCATATTGTAAACATAAAGTTGACAATTTTAAAATTATTTATTTTTCATATACGTGGTAGATTGGTTTTATTGATTCAATTAACTGCAATATTGTAATGTATCATACACTTTCCCTTGCCGTCTATTTGGATTATATACATACTGGATGTTAGGATTTTTCTTTTAGAAAGTTTCTTTCCTTGAAATGCTGGACAACTGAGGTTGCAACTAACCTGGGCTAGTCCAAATTCATATATGCTAGAGTTCGAATTCATTTCCCCTTACGATCCAATCTGGGCATGAGGGTGAGCCTAGATGAGAAAATAATATCATTTAAAGGAAGCAAAAGCATATATAGTAAATAAAAGGTGAGTCTGGAAATTTATTTCATATGTAGTAAGCATACATAATAAATGAAAGGTGAGACTGGGCAATTACTTTAGGAATGGTCTATGTTGGAAGTCAAAAATCCTTCAAGATTTAACATGACTTTTAGAACATTGATTTCATTTATCCTGAATCATGTTGCTTGTTTGATTGCCATCTCGTCTCATGTTGAATTTTACACCTAACTTGAAAGTGGAAGGAATTGATTTAGAAAGGTAATGCCAGTTCCTCAGTTTATGTTTTGGTACATGAGCAATATTACAAAGTATATTGAACCGTGTTTTTATCTTTTTCAGAAATTTGCTACACGTGATGTTGACAGTTTTGACGTGCTCAAGTTGAAGCCAAAGTAATTAATTGTTTTGAGGATCCATTTAAGTAGTAGTTGTAAATATATATATATATATTTGGATACCTATTTTGAGATAATGTAATGAAGATGGTGATATAACATTTCAATGTTTTCTTGTGAATATAGTTCAAAGTGGTTGTTTTGAAATTGAATTGAGAAGTTTTTGGAAAGTAATATATAATGTGCAGTACTAAGCGTTATAAATGTGATGAGTTCAGTAATATTGAGTGTTATAAATGTTCTCCATTGAGCTTATACAGATTATCTATTCATAGCACGTTTAAAATATCCTGAATTGTGCACTACATATTAACTATTCATTACGCTTTTATAGAAACTATTCATGATGGTATTTTTATAACGCTTTTAAAAAATATTTATAGCACCCGTTTTCATAACAGTTGCTTTAAAAAAAAGCGTCATGGTTCGTCATTAATGACGCTTTTTAGCCGTCATTAAAAGGATTTTTGTTGTAGTGATACATATATATTGTTATGTATATATATGAGATATATGAATATTGATGATGTGAATATATGATATCAATGAATGCATATATGTATATATACATTAATACTTGTAGTTAGGCATTAGCCTAAGTATAGTGTATTAGTATATATATATATATATATATATATATATATATATATATATATATATATATATATATATATATATATATATATATATTTTATATATATATATATATATATGTATTTATATATATATATATATATATATATATATATATATATATATATATATATATATATATATATATATATATATATATATATATATATATGTTACATGGGTAATGTGTTGATTGCTAGTATAGGCTTGGTTAGGCCTAGTTAGACTTGTTAAACAAGGTTTAGACCTAGTATGGCTTAGTTGACCTAGTTTGACTAGTATAGTTGACTAGAGTTGACCATGAGTTGAATTTAGTCTAGAAGAACCTAGAAATCATGTAAAGTGCATTGTAATGTTCAATATTACTATCTGGACTTGTTGTCACCTGTATTGCTCTAAATAGGACTCATCTAGTATGTCGGGACATCTATACTCATCAGATACTCAGGATATCAGGCGAGTGCATTCTTTGATCATTTCATACTTGCTAGGACTTATATTCTTGCTCTAGATTACTTTACTTGATGCTGTCACATTGGTAACACGGATTGGTACTATATGGATATTTTCATGAAATGTTATCCCCGTCGGAAGCATCTGGTACATCATGTCATGTGCGTTTCACTTTCATCATGTACTCCTGCGCTCTCACTATTCATGTATACTCTTGTAATTCATGTACTCTCATGTTTACAGAGTCCTCATGTATAACTTTATGTACACTCATTTATGAGCCCCATATGATGATCATGTACAACAACATAACCTGTCTAGATCCTTGTGTATTGATTGGGGTAAGGGGAAGTAGATGCAGTCATGTGAACAATTCCAAAGTAGTGTAGTCATGGACAAACTCAGTAGTGTAATCATGTATAAATTTAAGCCGTTCACATGTCTTTCTTGTACTCTATATTACTAGTCACTTGTTGTTCTTTACTTATAGTAGATATTTACAGTACAGTTATCTCTCTCTCTTTTCATGTACATTTTTTTCAGCGCTTCATGTATCTTACTCTATTGCATGCTTTATATTCCTGTCATAATATGAACTGTTGAGATTGTGTGCTCGTTCCTGTCCTGACTGGACCTGTTGAAATATTACAAATGATACCGAGAAGTTTTGTCATATGTACTATGGAGCAGCCCTAGATGACACCTGTGAGCTGGATTCCTAAGAGGACGCAATCCTTGCAGAGGACATTACCCCAGTAGTCTAGGCTAGTTAGCTAGACTAGTTATCTTACTTTATTATCATGTCTCATTTGGATATATTGATGTATATATTTGGGATCTTGTTTTTATTCTGGATGTTTTGTGGAGATGTCATCTTAGACACTTAGACTTCTTCTCATATTTGTATTTTATTTCGTGATTTTTTTATCATTTCTACCTATCTTATCGTACTTCTACCTTAGTTGTGATTGAGCTGTATATTTCTGTATTATCCTCCGTTTGGAGAGTATATACTGTACAGTTACCTTATAATTGTTAGATGTATGTGACCGAGGACAGCGTTCTACCACCGATATTGTGGCATAGGCTAGACGTACCCACTTCTCGCACCCTTACACTGGGTGCGGGTCGTGACACTAATGATGTCCCGATCATGAAGAAAACAGGAAAAGCCTGAGTCTGCATTGACTTCAGGTACCTTAATACAGCCTGTCCTAAGGACGAGTTTCCTCTTCCAATCACTGATGTCATGATTGAAAATACCTGCGGGTTCGAACGAATGTCTTTTATGGATGGGTTCTCTGGATATAATCAGATCAGGATAAACCCCGAAGATGAAAAGCATACATTTTTTTACACGTCTCTAGAAGTCTACTGCTACATAGTCATGCCATTTGGTCTTACCAATGCTGGTGCAACCTATCAGTGGGCTACGAGTACTATTTTTCGTGAGCATTTATGGAAAACCGTCAAATTCTATGTTGACGATATTGCTGTCAAGAGTCATCTAAAGGAAGATCACATCCAAGACTTAAGGACTATATTCGATCTAATGCTTCAACATCAACTCAAAATTAACCCTACCAAGTCATTTCTGGGAGTCTCAAGTGGCAAATTTCTCAGATTCGTTATTACCTCTAAGGGTATACACGTTGACCTCGAGAAAGTCAAAGCCATCCAAGTGATGCGTCCTCCACGCAACCTAAAAAAGCTACAAGGATTTTAGGGACGACTTGCGTATATCAGGAGATTCATCTCAAATCTCTCTGGATGTTGCAGACCGTTCACTCAACTGATAAAGAAAGGTATATCTTTCGTTTGGACTGACTAATTCCAGCAAGCATTTGAAGACATTAAGCGGTACTTGACGAACCCTCCAGTCTTAGTTCCTCCGATCACCGAAATTGCCTTTCTGATGTATGTTCGAGCAATAGATCATTCTCTTGGTGCCCTCCTAGCCCAAAAGAATAATGAATGCCTTGAACAAAAAATCTACTATCTCAGTCGCACAATGACTGGTGCTGAACATCAATACAGAGCGATCAAAAAATAATGCTTAGCCTTGATGTTTGCCGTCCAGAAAACACATCATTACATCGCTGGCCAAACCATCCATGTCATCTCCATATTCAATCCTCTAAGAGGTCTGATGAAAAAGCCCAGCACACTCAACTCTAGACTCGCTACATGGGCAATATTGCTAGCATAGTATGATATAGTCTATGTCCCAGAGAAGTCTGTCAAGGGTCAAGCCCTAGCTGACTTCTTGGCTGCTCATCCAATTCCTGAAACTTCAAAACTCTATGATAAAATTCTTGATGAAACTCTAGAGTCCAACATGATCTCAGAAGGAATACTCGATTGACGTCTATTCTTTGATTGTGCATCTGAAATCAGACCTAACGGTATCATCATCGCTCGAGTAGGAATTGTCCTTGTATCCCCAAAAGGGCTAACTATTCAAAGAGCCTATTCTCTAGACGGGCCATGCTCTAACAATATTGCTGAATACAATGTCTTGCTCATCGGTCTCCAGTTAGCTAAACAATTGGATATCGACCATCTTGAAGTATTCAGAGACTCTAAACTGATTGTCAACTAGGTTAGTGGTACATATGAGGTTCGACACCAAGGTCTCATACCCTATCAAAAAGCAGCAGTTAAACTGGCTATATCATTCAAAGGCTTCTTTATTGAATATGTACGTCGAGCATGCAATACCGAAGCCGATGCACTAGCTAATCTAGCAGCCGTATTAGCTGTTCCTGTAAAAAGGAAATAATTAATCGTCATTGCTAATCGAAAATTATTCTGTGTCGAGAATGATTGAAATATTGAATTCAGTAATGCGATATAGATTGTCACTACTAGCGAAGATTGGAGAACTTTTTTCATCGATTTTGTAGTGCATGACATTCTGCCAGAAGACCTTAAAGAGGCTACGACAATTCGTCTTTGATCACTCTGATTCTATTACAATCACATGTCCAAGACACTCTAGTGGCGATCTTTTGACGGTATGCTCCTACGCTGTCTTGCAGGAGATGAAGCAAAACATATACTACATGAAGCTCACGATGGTGTCTGCGGTGCACATTAGCTAGGTCCCAAGCTACAAGATCGTATCAGACGTATTGGATACTATTGTCCTACTATGGTGGCAGATGCATTTCAACATGCAAATAAATACAGAGCATGTCAGATCCATCCAGACTTTATCCATCAACCATCAGAATTATTGCATCGTACTGCAGCATCCTGGCCCTTTTAATCCTGGGGCATGGATGTCATCGGTCCTATTAATTCGTCATCATCTCAAGGACATCTGTTTATCCTAGCCATAATAATTACTTCTCAAAATGGGCAGAAGCAATTCCCTTAGCTGAAGTCAAAATAAGCAGTGGTATCAACTTTATCAAACATCATGTCATTTATCGATTCGGAGTTCCTCGAAGAATCATCCATGACAATAGACCTCAGTTTACGAGTCAAGCATTCACTCGATTCTGCAACGACACTCGAATCAACAATATTGCTTCTACAGCTTATAATCCCGCGACTAACGGTTTAGCAGAAGCATTCAATAAAACAATCATCAAGCTACTCAAAAAGTTTATTTCTGCCAATAAACGCAACTGTAGAAAAATCTTGGATAATTCCTATGGGCATACCGTACCACTGTACGTACCCCCAACTGGCTGTATACCCTTCTCTTAGGTGTACGGATGTGAAGCCGTTTTACCGTTGGAGATTTAAATTCCATCATGGAGGATAGCTATTACCAACGAGTTACCGGTGGAAAACAACGATCGTCTTCTACTTCAAGAACTTGAAACACTCGATGATAAATGACTCCTAGCATAACAACACATTGAGCTATATCAAGCCCAAATCTCAAAAGCTTTCAACCGTAATGTCAGAGTACAAACCTTTAAAAAAGACGAGCTAGTCCTTACTGTCATACGTCCTATGTTCGAGCCAAAGTGGGAAGGTCCTTACGTCATAAGCAAAGTTTTCTCTAACGGAACTTATCAGTTAACTGGAATGAACGGTAGAATATCTATGATGCCTATCAATGGCAAATTCTTGAAGAAATATCATGTTTGAAAGTATGAATTTGTACATACTCAAATCTTCAAATTATTATCTTTTATTCACTCTTTCGTGAATAAACCCACAGATAATAAGTCTTCGAAAATCCCTAATGGATTCTAACCAGATCTTATGGTATATCCTCAAAAGATTAAACCATAATATCCACCACAATATATCATGACAAACATCATCTTTTGAAACCCAGTTGTTTTAAAAGATATTCTATTCTTGAGCCCCAATTTGTTTAAGGATAATCATTAGATATATGAATTCATGTCCATATAACATCGAAATTCCAGTGTTTGTATTAATGACTTATCATGTCCATATTACCTCTGATAATGTCATCTAAAAAATAACATCATATCAAAACTATATTCTGTTACGTCCGTATTACCTCTGAACGGATATAATAAGTGTTGTTATTTTTGAGAAATATGTCACGTGCAATACCTCTGAACATATTTCCTAATACTATCTATTACATGTGTCTCAAACAAATACATAATAAGTAATAGAGCCACAAAAGATCATCAGTTTTTTTATTTCAGGTAAACACAAAAACTATTACATTTCTTAAAAATGTGATAAAAAGTAGTTCAAAATTCATTCTCTTATTCTAAAAATTTTATTGCGGACACTGTGTACTGAGGTCGAGAATTTGCATCTTCAAAGCTTCAGCTCGTTCCAAGCCAGATTCCTCGTAAACTTTGGTAACAGTAGCTGCATTGACAAAATATGGCATTCTATTTCTGCATTGCGAGCTTGGAGGAGATTAGTTCTCAGTCTATTCAGCTTATCGAAGCGACTCGAGGTAACTTGACGTGATTCTACCACCTCTTCTTAGCGCTTTCTAGTTTGAGCCAATTCGGCTTCTAGTTCTTGGATGCTAGTTTGAATCAGAAATCTCTTTGGTTTTAGCCGCTTCCTCGGTTCTGGCTTCAACTGTAAGGGTTTCTATTTCTCTAAATTGTAAATCATATGCTGCCATGGAGTTGCTAAGCAAGGCCTATCATTCTTCGTACTCATGTGCTATAGAATCACATTCAGCGTCCACCTGGCTGTTCATGTTTCCTCTGATCAGATCTTGATAAGATTGGATGGGATCCCTCAACTCTCACAAGATCTGCTCCAGGGTGCTGGCCCTTTCAGTATCGTCAAGATCACAAATGGCCTCAATCGAAAAAAGAGAAGTCCTATTTAGAAAATTGTAAGGATAGTGCTTCTCTATGGCCATTTGAATCAGAGAACGCAAGGAAGTGAAGAAGGCATCTGTGTAAGTTTGGATGATGCTACTCATCAATGTCGATACACTAGGGATCGATGTCTCGGTGAGAACTCCTTCTGCAGAGACGGAAGGAATGACAGCTTGCACAATATCAACACCCAAAGATTTTGTTGCAGGCGTTCCAAAGGAGCTTTCTTCCATAGAATGTGTACAAATATCCAAAGGAGCCATGGTGGAACGGAGGCTAAAGGCGGTAGAAGCCAATAGGACTTCAGTGATCATCCCCACATGACCTGCTGTAATTCAATGCAAAATTATTATGTTATATGACATTAAGTAAACAAGCAATGGTAAATAAAGTCAAAAATTTACCTGGGCCCGTTGGCATATATGGAGTTTCCATAGGCATAGTATCCCATTCTGTAACGAGCCTGTCCATTGTATACGCAGATACTGCATGCTTGCTTCTAGCTTTCGAGCCTCTTAACATGAAGCGGCTACTTCCAGCTCTTGATTCAGCTTGGTCTACTTGGGCAGCCTCTTCCGCCCTCTCTATTTCAAAAATGTTTTCAACAGGGGCCTGAAACCCCTCAGCATCTATATCAGGGTTTTCATCAACCTCAGGGCCTTTAAAATCTTCGACATGCCCTTTATTTCCTTTATATTTGTCAATAGGGCTTCCGTCGCCCTCAATATAAACATTAGAGTTCTCATCGCCCAACGGTTCATTGAGACTCTGGTCATGATCACTAGGGCTCTGATCGCACTCATCTTCAATATGGTGCTCCTCACCTCCAACAGCAATTTGACCATCCTTGGTCACCAAATTCTGACCCTCCTAGGTCGCTACTTGATCTTGGCTTAATTCAGCCTTGTCAAGATCGGAGGCAGCGTCAATCGGATCCTCCTCAATCAGCTCATCTCCAAAGTCACATCCATTCAATACTTCTATCATCTCCTTATCTTCTCGGGAGGGTTCCTCATTCAGGACAGGACTCCAAGAGATTAGGATATAGAGGAAGCTAGAATCTCTGGAGAGGTACCTTATTCATCTTGAACCAAGATTATCCCAAACAGAAGTTGTAATCCCTTGAGAACGACAAACCTTGAAGCATCTTCGAAGATTGGAGGTGACATCAGACTGGATGAAACAAGTGTCATAAACATTTTCACAGACAGAGGAACATCAGTTCCAACGGTTACCGGCTCTAAGACGGTTTTCGGAAGGACGTCCACTGCGACAGATGGAGTCAGCTCACTGTTCAGTGGTAGATCTGGAGACGAAGAAAGATCAATACAAATCGCTTCCGGATTAACATCTAGTAGTTCTTATTAAACTGAGAGACTGAGGATATCACCTTACGGAGAAGATACACCCCCAGGTGATGGTGGCGATGGTTCTTGACCAGAAGATTTCCTTGGTTAAGGAGGAACAGTAGAAGCTATATTTTTTGCCCTCACAGCTCTTGACACCAACAATTTCCTGCTCGCTGCTCGTTTAAGTAGTGGCTGTGGAGAAACGGCAGCAGCAGGTTGATCCCCATGGGTAACCTACTCTCTACTTGTTTTCTCAACCCTACTTTCCTTCTGAATAGGAGAAGGGGTTGTTCACGTAAAAAAATTCCTTCCAGGAGATAACCCAGCTTCTATCTGTCGAGTTTGAAGCCTGGTCCTGGCTGCTGGCTTTTCGATATTAGTTGTTTCTTTCTTCTTCTTCCCTTTCCCTTTGGCGGGAGAAAAAAGTTCATCCAGAGTTTATTTGGAAGGCAAAGTCCCAGTTTTCCGCTTTTTGCCATCTTCTTTCGTGGGAGATTTGTCCTTCTAATTTTTAAGAGGGATGTGCAATGGGTCTTGCACATCATCATAAAAAGCAGCGGTCACAGCTTCCAAAGGATCATCAGTAGGAATATTCTACTCTGCCTCGGACAAATTTACAGCAGCTTTAGTCCCGTCAAAAGCTTTCCTCACACCAACGAAGCTATCAGACATGGAATAGCCTTCGAAGAAGGTGTTGGATGAGGTATAAAAGTTCGCGTATGTGCCTAATATATGCAGACCATTTTTAAAAGTAGCGGAGGGCATGGTAAACATAATATTAGTGCCTCTCGCGTTATAGTAACTCCATCCTCAAGCCCCATCGATCAGATACACGAAGGCTCGCAGGCAAGTAGTTGCATTCCCGATATACATCTGGTCATAGCCGAATTGATGAGCAAAGTAGCTGAGCAAGTATGGTTCCAAGTAGCATACGCTCTTAAACTGAACACCAGATGAGAAGGCCTGATCATCTTCAGCCAGAAAAAAGCATCTGGCGGTGGACAGCTACTAATAGGCTTTGAGTCAACCAGAGAAGCGGGGAAGTCTTCGTACCTAGGTGGAGGGGTAACACATATGAACTTGCAGTTAGTACCCATATTCAACGCTCTTCTACAATCATATAATGAGTCTACTTTCTATTGAGACTGAGCATATCTACCAATGAAGTTCACTGTTAGAGCTCCACCAGCACTAAAAGCACATTCTATCAAGGTAGGGTGATGTAGAAATAACTAGACGAATAAATATGTATATGGTATCTCGGTATAAGGATAACTGACTCGAGAATCAGAATTCTCCATCATAGCGGTCGTAAACTCTCGAAGACCTGCATTCAGTAGGCTGGTCATTGCAGAGAGGATGTCCATCTTATACCCAAAAACTAAACGTACTGCAACAAGCATCACGCCTCGATGAACGTGGTCAACAACACTTGCTCCAGGGACCACAAATTGCCTTACCCATATAGAGAGGAAGCCCACCAAGGTGGTCTTTGGGGATATGATTTCCCTAGCCTCTGTTATATAGCTTCTGATAGGGGTACCATCTTTATCGCCATTCCAGTCTTATGTCAGCTAATTATCAAGATATCTAGTTTCTTTCATCAATTTGCTGATAGTCTGGCCGTCGAACGGTTCAAAGAAATATGGATCACAATCCAAGTGCTCATGTACCTTATTTTTGGTATTATGACCCAAGAAGAGGTATACTAACCACTTGGACATATAGCAAGTCGCTCTTCTCCTGAAGTGATGGGTACAAATCATGAAATGACATAATAACTCTTCAAAGACCGCCACCATCTACGGATTATCCTTGGATAGAGCGTCTAATTCATCTTCTATTGACACATATTCTTCATATCGATTTTTGCCCGTGAGACAGAAATTGCATCTCATGAAGGGCAAAGCCTATTTTCCTGTGAGGGGTAGCAAAGGTGCCAGTCCTGTTATTATATCTCTCCACCAAGGCCAGGAACAGATTGGCATTGATGTGAATACTGCAGGTGGTGGTCATGATGGCCTCATAGAGTCTTATCTCACTCAACTTATTGCTGAAATTGTTTAGAGCCCAAACAGTGAGTCGATTTTAGCGTATATGGTTCGGGTGCATTAACCATGTCAGTCTCATGGTTGCCTCAGGGTACTCTTCTTCAGCTGCAGCAAAAGTGTTGGCAAAGATTGGTATCCTTACTGGTATCATTAGAGATGAATCTTCAGCCGGCGCACAACTTGGCTTTAAACCCCTCAAGTGCGTGTTGTGTTTCTCGGAAGCACTAAAAAATATGCATTTCTTTTGAGGCCCATATTTGTGACATATCTTTCCAACCATGGCCTGTTGGAATGGAGTCAGATCCTACGACATCCTCCGAGGATAGCTGGCATGGGCATATCTATATAGAGACAAGTTTTTCAACATCTCGGGGAGATATACCAGTCTATCTCCTCTTTTGAAGACCGAAGATTCTTTCATTGCCCTAGGTTGAGAGGCGGCTTCGAAAGCTTCTCCGAGCAAGAAAGTTGGTTTCTTGTAGGAAGCCTAACTTGCAGTCAGAAAAGGTGTACCATTCATTAAACACAAAAGTATTCGATTTTCTTGAGCCTCAAGAAGAGCTCTCCTATCGACTGGGCCGTCAGGGTCGAATTACGGGAATGTGACGTGTGACAAGTCCTCTTGGTACTATGATACACGAAAGGCAGGTGCCAAAATTTCAGCATGGAGATCTTCCCTGAGGTCGACTGCAAAAATAAGAAAGAGAAACAGAGTTAGAATCATGAAAAAGTCATTCCTATGAGTGAAGCAATTTTTAGATCTGCGCGAATGAAGAATGGTGCGGCATATCAGTTCTAATTCGTGTGCACGCATGTCATTTCTAATTCGTGCGGAAGTCATGTCAGTTCTAATTCGCGTGCAGGCATGTCAGTTTTAATTCTCGCGGTGGCATGTCAGTTTTAATTCGGGCGGTAGGCATGTCAGTTCTAATTCGTGCGGCAGGCATGTCAGTTCTAATTCGTGCGCAGGCATGTCAGTTCTAATTTGCCTGGTGGCATGTCAGTTCTAATTTGTGTAGCACGCATGTCAGTTCTAATTTGTGCGATATTACATGACAATTCTAATTTGCGTGACAGTTTCTTCGTACGAATTGACAAACTGTGCATGGCATAGCGCACTTTGAGTAAACAAAAGGTGTGCATGTTTTACTTGTTCACCTACACTATAAAAGAGGTGGCAAAGATTGTGAATAGTGCAGCACCAATCAACACTCTTAAAGAGGCGATTGACATTGGATTTGGTTTGCGCCAACCATGGGATGGCGCCAACTTTCAAATCGTGCCAGTTGTACTGTTCGTCTTCCCTGAACTAATTTCTCACCTTCCAGAGCGGGGTTGGCCTCTTCGCCTCTCGCTGACGGTGATACGTGCTGCGACACCCTCAACGATGGCACGTGCGACGTAGCTCCGACCACTTTCTTGTCTTTCTCGACAGCGGATCTCTTGGGGTCCATTTGATCAAAGGGAAAGGTTTGAATGATCGAGAGGAAGAAGAAGACGAAGAGAGTTTGAGAAAGAAAATTTCTAAAGTAAAGAACTCCCTCTCTCCTCTTAAAGGACGATTTATAGCCTAAGCTCACATGTAACAGCCGTACGAATTGTGCACAAAATACGGGCCAATTAAGATCCTGGTCACGCTAATCGCGCGAGAACGCTTCTTATTCAAAGTATTTCAAATTTCAAAAAATATAGAATTTGAAAACATTGATAGATTGCTTGTAGAAGCTTAAAAATATTAAGAAACAGCATCGCGCCAATCACAGATGGCGCTAGGACTAAATCAGCTGATGGTGCCCAGTGTCCAATGGTGCCCATCGTCAATTTACGCCACCATAAAGTCACACTTACTGCCACGTAGCAATCTTCCTCAAGAAGCTAAGTTGTCAGTCATGATGACTGACAATATGATACTTGATGAAAATCCCTTCGAATCTCGAATGCACAGCGCTCGAGGGGATTTTGTTAGACTCGTCATAATATTGGTTGTTTGTTTTTTTGAGCCATTCACCACTAGCGCAAAGTAATGAATCTCTTCCTACTCAGTATTTTCTATAGTTAGCACCAATCAACAGTTAGTGCCAATCAATAAAATGTGCCACTCATGTACTGGTGCCAATCAGTTAATCATTATCTTGAATCAGTTAGATGATATGGTGTGCATACCACTAATCTCGAAGAACGCACATACAATACTGCCTACGACCGAGCGCACTTCTCTAACAGAATTCCATGCGTCATATGCAGTTAAGCCAACCATTTGTGCGACTGGGTGATTGCATCCCAACCAGTACTGAATCAACCTACGCCAATCAGGATAACTACTTAACAATTACCTCAAAACTCTATAAAAAGAGTTCAAAATCAGTTTCCAAGCATCACTAATAATCATAATCTTTTGACAAAGTTGCTGTAGCATGTTCAAGAGCTTCTCTTCTCCGATATCGCATAGTCCAAAGGATAAAGTGATCGTCTTATGACCAGATTCCTAAAGTTGTACTTCCCCAGAATTCAATTGTACTATTGTACTCTCTTTTTTCTCAATTTGTATCAAAAAATTTTGTTTTTACAAACAATTTACTGATTATTTACTTTTAGCTATCCGTATGCATTTATTTATTTTATGCAACATAGATTGTTCTTCCAAATCGTACTTAGAAGCAAATTACCATTTAGTCATTTTTTTATTATTTTATGTATGTCCATATTGACCTAGAGTTAAGAGATTGCCCTTTGTTTATGCTACATTCCTTGGCCTTGACACCTGTGTGCCACAACGTCAGGAGTCACATATAGATTTGGACTTACGTAGTGACTAATCATCGGTACGTATATGTCGTACGATAGGCTATAACTGCTAATAAAATTGCATGATTAGTAGACTTAGCAGTTATTAGGGGTATATGCTGTGGATACAACATAGATAGGCATGGGGTGGGGAGGACATATCCTTAGCACATGGGCTACCATGCACATAATCTTTTTGCGACCGTATACTCAGTCGTAGATACGGGTTGACTCCCCTGTGTTTACTGGTGGCCACTGACATTCGAGGAAACGTTATGCAATGAGGCCCCTAGTGCCCATGAAGAGACTATGCCAATCCTATTTTTAGCTAGAGAGCCCACACGTTGAAGGCTATTCTTAAATTACATATTCACATAGAATGGTACATACATTTCACTATGATTCATGTACTTATGCTAGATCATGGCATGGAATAGTGTTTTATCGTGAACTAGTGTGCCATCCCTTGTCCTATTTTCGTTATAGAGGTGGTTTACTGCTTCAATGATAGAATACGAGACCTTTTATGATCTAGATTATTTTTGAGCAATTTATATTCAGTTATATGGCATTTTTTGTATCTTATTACGTCCTTCTTATGACCTAATGATCTATCCAAATATAGACGATCGATAATATCCCGAGGTATACGGTTCTGAGCTAGAGTCTTCCTTTCCGGACTACCTGACATTTTCTCCTAAGATGGTGGACTTATTTACTTGTTATTCTTTATCTCATGTATCACAATCTATTCTTTAGATTCACTTGGTAGTAGATTTGTCTCCACCTATCAACTTGTTCATTAACATTTTTATATTTGATTTAAGGATATATTTGTTCCTTTATTTTCCGTGGATGAGAATTAGTGAACAATGACTATCTATATACTGCATATACAGTTTATGTATATTTATTATAGGACTGGCATGTTACGTTATCTAGCTCTACGTATTTTGGGACTGGGACGTTACATATTTTTGTGGTGGCCCATGTAAGTCGAGAAAATATTGCTTCAGTTATGTTACTATACCGAGCAAGCCTGCATATATGATTAGAGTTTAGAATCTCATCCACATACTTGATCACCTTCCTTGATTCTATTTTTGAACTCTCGTTTGACTGTTTGACTGGCATCTTACTTGATCCTGTCATAACGTAAATCATGTTTACTCGTGTTTGATGGAGGGTAGAAAGATGATTAGCATTAGTATATGTCTCGTAGATCAATTACTTGGTTAGATTGATTATTTTATCGATTAAGGATACGTTAGAGGAAATAATTAAGTTATAACTGAAGTAAAGTATTTCGAGGGTTGATTGACACTATTGAACGATTTGAGGATTTCCTTAAAAGAGATATAGAAGGATTATACATTTCAAGAGATTTGTATATTTCAAGTTGTGTAGCAATTGTATTGTCAAAATCTTAATTTCTATTAGAAATTTTATTTAAATATCGCTAGTAATATTGTTAGATGGTTAAGAGATATATATATGAAATTGAGGAAGCTAAGTGATGAAGAAGCTAAGTGATTTTGACCATTAAAAAATTATATAATCATACTTATTTGAGTTAATGTAAATTTAATTATTTAGTTTGTGGATATCGATTTACTATTAGGATAAGATAATCTTGATGTAATAATTTAATTTTTATAAATTTGATTAAAAATTATTACAGTTTGAGGATTGATTTAGAATTTAAAATTTTAAAGGTTGACTCATCAATCTAAATTGAGGATGGTATTAGATATAAATTTAAGGACTATAAAATTTTAAAGGTTTAAATTTGGAATGAGATTTGGTTGAATAAATATTGCCTATTTAAGTTTTGAAGAGATTACTATAGGTTTGATTTGGATTTAATTTTGTAGTTATTTAAATTTTGAAGAAGATTGTGATAGATTGAATATAGATTTTGTTTGTTTAAATTTTGAGAAGATTATTATGATAGATTTGATTTGGATTTTAATTTTAATTTAAGGTTGGGTTTCGATTTAAACAAAGAATATTTAAATTTTAATGAGTTCAATAAGTGCAATGGAGGAAGCAAATAGTATGAGAGATTTCTAGATAAGGGCCACCAGACCGACAAAGCCTAAGATTTATGTATATCAAGAAGTGACCATTCATCTTCCTACACCTTATTCATTTCCTTTCTGTATCCCTTCTTAACCTTGATTTCATAAGTACCTCATGTGCTAAAACCTATTCGTGCCACATTGTCTCATCTATACCGGACCAACCCAACCCTTAGAAACTTACTACGTTTACTTTTATCTCATCTTCTCGAGTTTAAGGTACGATTTTTCGTACTTGACTTTTCTACCGCTTTGTATTCTCTTATTTCTTAAATCGTGATTTAGTTTTAATTTCGAGTATGAAATTATTTTAAGTTGGGTAGGATGTAGAATCGCTAAATTTTTACAGATTTATTTTTATTTTCTATTTTCTATTTTCTATTTTTATTTAGTTAAAGAAACTATGGTATATACTGTGTATATACATAGTATATATATTTATGATTTTAGTTTTATACTAATATGAAAATTATTTTTTACTGATAAATACATATATACATATCTCTAGAATTTTGTATCTTGTTTTTTCAAGCTTTCAAAATATTATTGTTATGTTATTTTTATTTTTATTTTTATTTTTATTCTTTGAAAATAAATTATCTTAGAATTTTTATGAAGCAATAAAAAGTAATTTTACTAAAATTATTTAAAAGTAGACTTTTAAATCTATTTAAATATATCTTACTCTTTTGTGGTAATTATCGAAATAGTTTAACTTATTTTGGATAATACTTATTATTATTTTGAACTAGTATTTGTGATCAATTGTAAACTAGATTAGATTGATTTAGTTTTTGAAAATTTATTTGATATAAATTTTAAATTAAGATTAAATTAAATTAGTTCTAATAATCTTAAATATTGTTTTGAATTAGTATATGATCATTTAATATTAATTTGAGTTGTGATTGTTGTAGAATATTATATTTAGATTTGATTAATTAGAGTTTAAATATTTATTTGCGATTTAAATTTATGGAAGAGATATGATCAGGGTATTTTAATCCTTATCGGTCTAAGAGACATCCACTCTATTTAAAAGGAGCATACACCTTGTCTTCCCACCACTCATAATTCCTAGCTGCGAACATCCAAGCCATCTTCATCTTTGCCATCAAAGCAGATTGTGCCATGCACCGTATCCCACCATTACCTTGCACTATTTTTCTGTTTATATTTTACCTATCTTCTTCGGGCCTGACAATTCTATACACGAACCACAATTCTTTCATGTGTCAAACAACCTCGACACAGCCACATAGTTCAAACCCTCCTAACCCTAACCCTCAATCTGGCCACAGTTACCCTGCCGGCACCGTCTCACCGGTCTCCACCGCCTGCACAATCACCTCTGCCTTGTCCTCACACCCCAGTGCCACCACAGCTACCCTCTGCGACTTCATAACCCACTGCTACCTTTCCATCTTCTTGACACCACCGAACCCCCATCCATCATGCCATCACCACATTGACCATGCCCCCCTTTAGTGTCATCTCCGCCACCTTCAACTGACCCACCACGGAGCCATGCCATTGTAACCCTTGTCTTCTTCAGCCACACCGCCGACCACAACATCACGGCTACTGTCTCCTCGCCAACAAACCACCTATACACCCACCTACCTCCAGCCACTGAACCGTCCTCCGTGCCAGTGATCACCAGGTTTGGACTCCCAGAGTCCAGTCTCTGCACCAACGAGCTTGTCACGACCATTGTCGTCACCTCCACGGCGTCATGGGCTGCCCTCTCATTCCTTCCGCTTGTCACATGATCTCCTTGGCACGAGATTACACAGTCGATCCCCTACCCAAACACCAGCCCACTACGTACACCGTTGGGCCAGATCTGCATTGACGGGCCTCCGTGCCTTCAGCATCGCCCTCTACTAGTAGCATCCCCGCATCCGGATCAAACCCCCAACGTCTCGTCGTTTAAATTCGCCCAGTGCCGCACCATCCCGGATAGTCTCCTCCACTCTATTCCTCTCTCCCGCTCTCATTCCTCTCTCTCATCGTCTCCTTTAGATCCGCCCAGTGCAGGCAGCATTTGAGAAACTGAAGAAGTGACTTACAACGGCACCGATACTTGCACTACCCGCAGGTACCGGCGGTTTCCTAATCTACAGTGATGCTTCTGGTAAAGGATTGGGTTGTGTTCTTCAACAACACGGGAAAGTAATTGCTTACGCATCTAGGCAATTACGGACTCATGTGAAGAACTATCCCACACATGATTTGGAGCTAGCAGTGGTTATATTTACACTGAAGCTGTGGAACATTACCTCGATGGAGAGAGAGTGGAAATATTTATAGACCACAAAAGTCTTAAATATGTTTTCACTCAGAAGGAGCTGAACATGTGACAAAGGCGATGGCTGGAGCTGATGAAAGATTTCAATATCGACCTGCAGTACCATCCGGGTAAGGCTAATATGGTTGCAGATGCACTTAGTCGATACCCGATGGCGATGTTTTTGACCAAGGAGCGACATTTGCTGGAAGACATAGAGAAGCTTAGACTGGAAATTGTACTGCCTGAAGAGAAAATGAAAAAGATGGGAAGAGAAGCAATTGTACCAAGAGTTGAATCATCAATGATGCTGTTGCAAGTGCGTTCAAGTCTGATGGATAAAGTCAAGGAGACACAATTTCAAGATGAGACACTTTGCAAACTCAGAGATCAAGTGCTGGTAGGAACACTTGAAGGATTCTCAATCGCCAGTGATGGAGCACTAAGGCATGGTACGAGGCTTTGCGTACCAACTAGCGAACTGAGGAAGGAGCTGATGCAAGAAGTGCACCAGTCGCAGTATTCAATACATCCAGGAGCTACTAAAATATATCGAGATATGCGTACTGTAGTGTGGTGGTAGGGAATGAAGAACGTATCCAGATTTATGGCTAGATGCTTGATTTGTCAACAAGTAAAAGCCAGCAGACAGAGGCCAGCAGAATAGTTGCAGCCGCTAGACATCCCGGAGTGGAAATAGGAACACATAACGATAGACTTTGTGTCAG
Source organism: Iris pallida (assembly GCA_029216955.1). Taxonomy (NCBI): domain Eukaryota; kingdom Viridiplantae; phylum Streptophyta; class Magnoliopsida; order Asparagales; family Iridaceae; genus Iris; species Iris pallida. Next base: position 9,020,563 of record JANAVB010022800.1, read on the forward strand.
GACTGCCTCGATCCCAAGGAGGGAAGGATGCCATTTGGGTTATTGTGTACCAACTGACAAAGTCATCTCACTTTATCCCCTTCAAGGGTGGTCTATCTACCGAGAAGTTGGCAGCACTGTACATGCAGCATATCTATCGAATTCTTGGAGTTTCGGTAAGTATCGTATCTGACAGAGATACCAGATTCACCTCTCACTTTTGGAAGAGCTTGCATGATAGTTTGGGAACACAATTAAAGTTCAGCACCGCCTACCATCCCCAAACTGACGGACAATATGAGAGAACCATCCAGACGCTAGAAGACATGCTGAGATCTTGCATCTTAGAATTTGGAGGGTCTTAGGAAGACCACTTGCACTTGGTAGAGTTTTCCTACAACAACAGCTACCAAGCTAACATCGGTATGACTCCGTTCGAGGCACTTTATGGACGTCGTTGTCGCACTCCACTTGCTTGGGACAACGTAGGAGAAAGAGTATTGCTTGGACTTGAGATGGTGACCTATGCAGCAGAGAAGGTAAAGGTGATTAGAGACATGCTCATGACAGCTCAGGACAGGCAGAAATATTGGACTGATAACAGTCGTCGACCATTGGTGTTCGAAGCAGGAGATAATGTCTTCGTCAAGATCTCCCCTACCAGAAGAACTATCAGATTTGGCAGAGCAGGAAAGCTGAGCCCCAGGTACATCGGCCCATTCAAAGTTTTGAGCCGAATTGGAGAAGTAGCGTACCGATTAGCTCTACCAGCTATTCTAGAAGGCGTGCACAACATCTTCCACGTTTCACAGCTCAGACGCTACATCCTGAATCCGAGCCACATCTTGGACCATTCAGAGCTGGAGATTGGACCCAGCCTCACAGTACCAGAGAAGCTAGTGGCAATTTTAGACAGAGGCGAAGAAAACCAGGAACTCTGTGACGCCCATAGTCAGAGTGATGTGGCGGCATAATTCTCCAGGCGAGTCAACCTGGGGCGAGAAGATGAGATACGGGAGCAGTATTCGTATCAATTTGAGACCTGAGGTAACTCCTAACCCGATCATTTAAATTTCTTGGACGAAATTTTCTAAGGAGGGAAGGTTATGAAACCCATAATTTTTAATTATTAAATTCAGTGTTACTTTTATTTATTATAATTAGATTAAAATTATTATTTTTGAAATTTTAGTGTTTGGTCAAACTCGTAAAATTTAATTGTATAATTTGTTGCTAAATTAATTATTATCATTTTATGAAAAACCATATTTTTAGAAAATTATTAATCCTGGAATTTGAATGTTGGGCCTGACCCGTCCTGACCCGTCCCGAACCTGACTTGAACCCGTCTCAAACCCAAGTTCAGTTTTGCGAAACTAATTTGGAAATCCCTTAGTATATAATTATAAATAAATAAATATCATTTTCTTTATTAAAAACAATTCTTATAATTTTCCTTAAAAAATTTTCCTTTAACTGTCATTAAATTTTCTTTAAACTCTCTCTCTCACTCTCATTAGTTACCAGGCTAAGTAAAAAGCTTTTCCTTTCCTTCCCAAACGGCCTCTCAGCCGAGCCTCGCCCTCTTTCCCTACCCGAACGGCCATGGCCATTGGGTTCCCATAACCCCCAAATATCCCCTATAAAACCCTCTTCCTTTCCATCACACTTCTTCACCACTCTCCCCAAAATCTATTTTTTTCGCAAGCCCGACCCGGTCGTGCCCTACCGGTGAACCCCTCAGCGCGCGCCCCGACGCCACCTCCAGCGTCGCCCGAGCCCGGCGACCTTCCGCGCGGCGCCTCCCGCCGTTGGACCCCCCTGCGCGGCCCCCTCACGGCCGACCGAGCGGTTTCCGCCGCCGATTTTCTCACCGGCCGACCCCTGCGCGAGCCGTGCGCCGCTCGTCGACCTCCCGAGCGGCCCCGATCTGCTGTTCCGTATCCCGATCTGCTGTCCAGCACCTTTGTGCGCGACTCCAGCGCTGTTCGGACTCGATCCGCTGCTATCCGCGTTCTGTTCCCACTGTCTGCGGATAATTTTCCTTCTTTATTCATCTGAGAGCTCTAGCAGAGCACCCCAGGTATCTTCCATGTCCCCGTGTCCCTCATATTGTGTCTATGATGATGCGGTCCCCGATCCCGACATACGATTCAACATCGATAATTACGATGTTGGTTTTGGATTTTTTTGAACTTTGTTTCGGAATGGTTTTGTGGCTTGGATGTTGTTGTTTGATGGTTCTGTGGTTTCTCAGAAGTTTCGAGAGAAGTTCGGATTTTTCGGAAATGGCTCTGTGACCATTTTCCTTAGAGAGGTTCTGTGGTTTTTTCGGTTTTCCGAGTTATATTTCGGGTTTTCCGAATTTTATAGTTCGGAAAGTTTTCTATGATTTTGATATAAACCTACTCTTGGGTTGGATAAATTGGAATTTCTGGTTGGAAATGTTTTGTGGTTTGGAATATTGTGGGTGTTGGTATTTTCCCAGGATTGGGTTGTCCCAATTATAGAGGAAGTGCTACCAAAATTTTTGAAAAAATATATATATTTTAAAACTGTCTTGAAAACCCGATCTTTGCAAAACAAATTACATCTTGGATCTTTTCGGGCGACGACCATATTGGTTAATGGGTCCTAACTAAATACAAACGAAACCGACCAACCCGGACGTTGAGGCATTAGTTAAAACATGAGTTTTTGAATGACCAAGTCTGAGACGCATTTTATAATTATCTTTAATTTATTATTATTTTTAGAATAGGTTACTGCTGTTAGTATTTTGGTGCAGGACTTCGGCCTACTGTTGGACCGTTCGCGGCATTCAGAGCTCGCCTTTAAATTAAATTAATTTATGTAAAAATTGTAAGGACATAAGTCCAAGTTTTTTTTCTATTTTCTGTGGAACGATAATAAGTAGGTAGTTTTTCCTTTTATTTTTCTGGATTGTTGTTTTGTAGGTAACGCGTAAATGGTAAACTGAATATTTATTTTTATAAAAAAAATTAATAAGAGTTTTCTCACATTAATAATAATAAGATTTCAAGTTTGTAACTTAGACAATTTCATGTTTTCTCATTAAAAGAAAAATAACTAATTTATATATATATATATATATATATATTTTATATATATATATATATATATATATATATATATATATATATATATATATATATATATATATATATATATATATTACAAAATACAAAGTTTTGCAAAATAATTTAAAAATACGAAGTTTTCCAATAAAAATGTTAACTTGACTTTTACATCGTTAAATTAATAACTTTGAATCGCATCGATAAACATGTTTTATTTATAACAACATAAAATTTGACTAGGATCAAATTTTATAGATTGTAACTAGCACACCTAGATCTGGTTTCCTTATTTATGCTATGTCGGGATTCTCAATGTAGGATTTCGAGGACGAGTCTGATTTTCTTTTCCAGAACCGACTATTCAAACCCAGTCATAAACAAAGGCAAGTACGGTTGTGTTTATTTTTCAATTTAGTTAATAATTGTAATATTGCAAGATTAAACCACATTACTACACGAAACTCTCTCCTAGTGTATTGATTGTTATTGATTGTGGGATTGGGGGAGTAGTGTAGTGTATTATGACCAATACCCCTCATATTGCATATTGATTGTACGAGCTTACCCCTCTTGCACACGGGAATAAGCCGTATCGTATCACTAGGATACTATTGTACAACCCAAGCTGGTCATAAGCATTACATACTCAAATCACATTGTTTTCAATTATGGAAAATTAATGGAAAATATTGTTCAAGTGTTTAAACTGTTTAAAATTGCAAAATTTCAAATTATTAGTTGAATTATTAAATTTTTATAATTGTACTTTGCTCCTTTTCTGACTGGATCCCCTACCCCAATATGTTCCTTTGATGAAGCTGAGCTATTGATAAATAGCTACTACGACCCGGTGCTTTATCCAGCTGTTCTGCCAGAGTCCCATTTGGAGGACGATGATTCTGTGGCTGATGAGCCAACTTCCTAGATGATGATTTTCCTTTTAGTTTTGATGTTTGAACAAAGAGACAATTTTTATCTGATGTATTAAAGGAACTTTTTGTTGGATAAGTTTTAATATTCAAAATTTAGAAGTTGTGACAAAATATATTGTGTTGTTGTTACCTGTATTTGGATACAGCTTACCGCCGTAGTCTCACAACGGTGCATGCTGGGCATGATCCGATTTGACCCAACAATTTGGGACCGGATCGTGACATATTTTTAGTGGTGGCCTATGCAGGTCTGATCAACAACTTAGGTAAAAATATCTAGAAATATTTAGAACACTAGAACATTAATTTGTCACAACATAGGGCCAAAATATATTATAAATAAATATTTTTGTTTGTTATAGACTGGTAGGCTACCTTGCTTATTTTTTGCAATCCTAAACCATCCAGAGTATGGCCACATACAAGACCCATCTTGCTGGCGATGGGTTGTCATCACCCGATCACACCCCACCTCCTCAATCGAGTCCAGATCCTACAACCCGATAGCTGACCGATCGTCCCCATAATGCACCAGCACCCCGTAGATTCTATACTACAACTCAAGTGTTAGATCCTACATCTTTCCAGACTAAACAGCAAGCCTCTATGGTGGTGCCCGATCCAGCTGCCCCACCAGTGCCCGTGAACCCCATCGACCTCGTAGGCCTGCTATGAGGAGTGCTTGAGGCACAGAGAACTCAAGCTGAAGCTCATCGCGAACAGACGGCGATTATCAGATAAGGCATGGAGAATGCCCACAATGTGGCTATGGCTGTACTGGAAAGAGGAGAAGCAGCCCAATCTGAACCAAGGCCGGCTAAAGTCGACGATATTGAGAAATTCAAGAAGTTGGGCCCTCGACCTTTCAAAGGAACCGAGGGAAATATCTATGCTGATGAATGGCTCGACAGCATGAAGCGCCTCCTCAGCGTTGCTCGACTTCCTGATGATCTCCAAGTTGAAGCTGTGGGACTCCAACTGTTAGATGTAGCCAGCACCTGGTATAGGAATGAACCCCGACTCCAGGACAGGCAGCTTGACCGAAACACCTTCAAGAGGTTGTTCCGCAGGAAGTTCTTCCCAACATCAGAGTTGCGTGAGATGGAAAGACAGTTCTAGAATCTGAAGCAAGGGAACATGACGGTTGGAGAATATACGACAGAGTTTGGTCAACTTAGTCGCTTTACAAAGAACTTGGTTGCTGACCCTGCTGATCGTGCTGAAAGATTCAGGTATGGAATGAGGGAAGAGATTCGCACTCCTGTGATCGCAAGCGGCGCCAAAACGTACGAGAGGATCCTAATACGAGCTCAGGATCTAGAGAAGAGTCAGCCTGCTCATTCAAAGAGGGAGTATTCTGGAACTAGCAACTAGCAGAATAACCAGAAGAGGCCCAACCACAACAATAACAACAGGCCTTCTCATCACCAGCAGAAGGATCATCAGGCGAGGAAAAATGACAGAGCACCTCAGAAACAGATTTCTGTCTGCGATTTTTGCAAGAGGCCAGGACATCAGGCGAACATCTACAGGAAGAGACTAGGGCACTGTCTAGTTTATGGGTCTTCCACCCACCAAGTGAGGGACTGCCCCACGGCAATCAACCGGACTGGAACAACACAGCAGAAGGCTCCCCTACCCACTCAGCAACAACAGTTTGGGCAAGACCAACAGAAGACTGGGCGAGCTTTTGCCCTATCAGCAGATGAGTAAGAGCCAGAGTAGGAACCAACGCTGATGTCATCGCAAGTTTCATTTATGTGCATTCATATTCTGCTTTAGAATTATTTGATTCGGGTGCTTCACACAGTTTTATAGCAACAAAATTCATCTCTGTACACCACCTAGTTACAGGATTTAGCAAGAAGATATATAGTGTTATGACTGGTGGTGGACCCATACCCATCACTGAGACCTGTAACTGCCCTATAACTATCTCAGGACACAATTTCTTAGCACCTTTACTTGTGATACCCTTACCTAACTATGATGTAGTCCTAGGAATGGACTGGTTAAGTAAGCAGCATGCGTTGATAGATTGTCACAGAGGATGTGTAGTCTTCAGCCCACTTGGAGAGCCAGAGTTTGAAATCTCTCGAGCTTCGGAAGATATGGAGGGTATTACTTACTCCTCTATCACCGAAGAACCTGGACCTCCTCACCCTATCATAGCAGAATTCATGGACGTTTTCCTTGATAGTCTTCCAGGATTACCCCAAGATTGAGATGTAGAATTCACCATCGACCTAGTTTCCGGCTCTGCTCCTATTTCTCAGGGATGCTACAGAGTTAACCCTAAGGAGGCCAAGGAAATGAAGGACCAGATCAATGAGCTGAAGGCCCTTAGATTTATCAGAGACGGAGCTTCACCCTGGGGAGCACCTGTCTTGTTCGTACCCAAGAAGGACGGGACTGTGCGGATGTGCATCGACTATCGGACGCTGAAAAACATCACCATCAAGAACAATTACCCTCTGCCCCAGATCGATGACTTGTTTGATCAACTAAGTGGAGATAAGGTGTTCTCGAAGATAGACCTTCGATCTGGCTACCACCAGATTAAGGTCAGGAAGGAGGATATCCCAAAGATGACATTCAACACCAAATATGGTCAGTATGACTTTTTGGTCATGCTGTTTGGATTGACGAATTCCCCTACGGTATTCATGAACCTTATAAACAAGGTCTTCCATGAATATCTGGATCAGTTTGTTGTTGTCTTCATCGATGACATCCTGATCTACTCAAAGATCGAAGAAGAGCATGAAGAGCACCTGAGGAAAGTTCTGGGAACCTTGAGGAAGGAGAAGATCTATGGTAAGCTATCTAAGTGTGAATTCTTCTTAGACACGGTAGATTTTTTGGGCCATGTTGTCACAGGAGAAGGAATTTCGGTGGATCCAAAGAAGATAGCTGCAATTGAGAAGTGGAGTACAATAAGTTCAGTTATAGAAATCAGAAGGTTCTTCGGCTTAGCTAGCTACTATCGGAAATTTGTGAAGGACTTCACCAGGATTGCTGAGCCGATGACAAAGCTCACAAGGAAGAATAAACAATTTGTGTGGACTGAAGCTTGCAAGGAGCATTTGAGGAACTAAAGAAGAGACTTACAACGGCACCGATACTTGCGCTACCCGCAGGTACCGACGGTTTCTCAATCTACAGTGATGCTTTTGGCAAAGGATTGGGTTGTGTTCTTCAACAACATGGGAAAGTAATTGCTTACGCATCTAGGCAATTACGGACTCATGAGAAGAACTATCCTACGCATGATTTGGAGCTTGCGGCGGTTATATTTGCACTGAAGCTGTGGAAGCATTACCTCTATGTAGAGAGAGTAGAAATATTTACATACCACAAAAGTCTTAAATATGTTTTCACTTAGAAGGAGCCGAACATGCGACAAAGGCGTTGGCTGGAACTGATGAAAGATTTTGACATCGACCTGCAGTACCATCCGGGTAAGGCAAATATGGTTACAGATGCACTTAGTCGATACCCGATGGTGATGTTTTTGACCAAGGAACGACATTTGCTAGAAGACATAGAGAAGCTTGGACTCGAAATTGTACTTCGTGAAGAGAAAATGAAGAAACTGGGAAGACAAACAATTGTACCAGGAGTTGAATCATCAATGATACAGTTACAAGTACGTTCAAGTGTCACGCCCCGATTCATAGAGTCATTTATTCACATACTTTATCTCTTGGAATCGATCGTCCTCGCTTGGGCGTGATGCCGTACAAGTCTGGTATTGCACTTGTATAAGGCAAAGATGGTACATAATCGATTATTTTTCAATTAGGAACACATCGCAGCGGCAGAAGCAGATAAATTGAATTTAATGAGGACAATCTTTCTCATTGAATAGAAGCACATCACTTTAGTATAGCAGCAAAGAAAAGAGTAACTGGAAGCCACACAGAGATATATGGAACTTCATTCTCTTTATTGATAATTGAAAAAGAGTACAAGACTTGTATTGAAGTACAATGATTACAGCATATCTCACTTTACAATGGAAACCAACTGAACAATGCTACACAGCTTACATATGATATTTGGATACAATGGATTACAACTCGATACACTGACTTGGCTTACAATCTCACTGGTACAACTGATTACAATGTTCCATACATTATGCCCTTTATAAACAGAAGACATCATCTTGTACAAGGAGAGCTTCTGTATGCCCAACAAATCCTCGATGCCGCGGGACCAATCCAGCAAATCTTCGTGTGTAGAACATTCCAATGCACAAGCACCTGCCCACAAAACGTGGGTCAGTACATCATCTATGTACTGGCGAGCAGAATCCAACCCACTCGCATAAACCAACATTTTAAGTGATCATTTAAGCAAACATTTATTAGAATAATCTTTCTATTTGAGGCCTAGCATCAGTTTACAGTTCATGGGCAATAGTCATAGTGAAGCATGTAAACATAATCTTAGTAGCATTCATGTGGACAAATCTTTTAGCATTCTTGGTATTATCATGCAAAGGCATCATTGAGGCGTACCAAGTATTATCATGAAAAAGCATCATTGAGGCATCGTTAACACTAACATCTTAAACATGTTATAACAGTTCTCACTTCAAGCATCACTTAGCATGTATATTGTGTTTGAGCATTGATTATAGCATGGCATCTTCTAGCATACTGAATTTAACATGTTAAGCAAGGTCTCATACTGAAAGGCTACAAACCGTACCATTTACTTATTTGGAACGTAAGCATGCAAGTTAAACCAACACATATATTGAATTATCACGTTTAAGTGATTTCTTACCGATAGCCAACTTTCCCGTACCTGCATTGAAATACAGGATAATATGATATACTTACTCTGTCTGCACAAAACATTTATTAGCATGCATCCTGACTATATGGTCGTTGGTGAAACTGCACCATAAAGGACTTTCCAACGGGTATTACGACGTACCATTCCAGGGTAGGTTGCAAGCCTAGCCGAATGTCCCGTAATACCTCGTGCCACCATAGCACGACCAATGTTTCCTCCTGGGTCGAATCGGTCCCAGCGCCCCGGGTACCGTTCGAGGAAACTTACTCAGACTTGTACAAGTACGTCCATGACCATGCGAATGCGTGTCGACTCGATAACACAATGCATGGTAAAGCAACTAAAGTAAGTAGGGCCAACAGTTCAACATCTCATCTCAATCCCAAGCCGTGTTCAACGACTAATCATTACCATCATTCTACTTGATGATCTCCATGATCCCAAGTCCCATCAGTCTCATTGTTTGTTCCATTGCAATATTTCTCATTACGTTCCTTCTAAGGAGAAACAACAACATTCATTCATTTCAAAGGGACCTGTAACAATTCATTCAATTCATAGGGACAATAGCATATTCATTTCATTTCACAGGGACAGTATTCTTTCTTTCATTGCATAGAAGTAACAGGCAACATTGCAGGATGTACATGATTCTAGTGTTTCTTTCCATTCTTTGTGTTAATAGCATAGCCAGTTCATTACTCATGTATCATTCTCATAGCATCTCATTACTCAAGTATTCATTTCAAGCGTCAAATTGCATTAGCAGTTCAAGTGTGATTCATTCGGCAGCTCAATAATTCTTAGCATAAACATCTCAATTACTCAGCAACTAAAACATGGAACATTAGGGGCGAATCATAGCATCACATTATTCTATTTATTAAGCATGCAGGAATAAGGAGGAAGGAGGACAGTTCCACTTGCCTTATATAATGGTCTTCCTGCTCCAATCCCACTAAGCGTAGCTCCACCAGCGAGCCACGTTCCAATACCCATTCCGTCTAGCCAGCTAAGAAAGACTGTATCAGTCTCAATTCTCCTGATCTCCAACATAAGTCACGGTCCAACATTCTGATCCCATCCAACAAACCAACCAAATGCCTCATGCGGAGCGGGGCATTACATTATATACCACTCAGAAAAAGTTTCGTCCTCGAAACTTAAGGAACCAACTCTTCTACTAGATTCACATAGTCACAACGAGTTATTCATTCAGCTTCAATTCAATATTCATTTCAGCCCACTCGGTCATTTCAAAATAGCTATCCAACTGTATCATTTTAATCCATCAATCATTCGATCTGTCTATCTCTTTTTCAATTACTTACAACTTTTCATTGATTCGCCAACATTTTCCTTGCATTCTATCTTTGGTCGCAACACATCACTTCGTTTGGATCCATACACATATTCAGGCGTCCCCAAAATATGTGCATTTCAGCCAAAGTCCGTACTAGTGCGATAAATTCTTCCCATAATATTATCTCAGTCGCAACCTATCACTTCGGCTGGATCATACACATATTTCAGGCGTCCCCAAAACATATGTACTTCAGCCAACTTCCATGATAGCATAATTCGATCAGCCACAATATAACTCTTTTTCTCAATTCAGGCTTAGCATCCCTTCAATTGACTTATCACTTTATTCACTTGCCACAAACGCTATCTTCCAGGCCACAACATTTAATATCTGGGACAGCTCTCTATCTAAGCATAACATTTCTAACATTCGATCAAAGGTCTAACTTAGAGCCAATCATATCAAGGTTTCACAACAACAATCATATTCCTTCCCAAATCCAACAATATTTTTCACCGAGGCAATTCATCTTTTCTAAAAGATACAATCCGACATCCCCAACTATCGATACCGATCCAACATTTCCGTCATGAGCAGCCAATTCCATCTCATATAATAATTTACTATCCGATACATAAAACTCAAGTCTCATCCCACGATTCAATTTCTCGCTATAGGCCGACACATAATCCTCAAGGGTCAAACATCTCTAAGGTTCACATTGGATCATATACTTACAACTTATCATTCTTAGGTCATACTCATCACCATCTCTCGTTCAAAGCCACAAGGTCATTCTATGGTTCGCCAACGGCCATCTATTATTCGGTCCAGTCTCAATGGTTAGCTATACCGACAGCTATACCTAATCATTCAGGTGACTTCCCTAGAGTGGACGGCTACTAGGGATCATGCTAGTTTCTTATTCTCAGGGCCAATAAGCAACTGACAGTTCTAAGGAACTCTACCCAAACCTATGGGTATCAACTAAGTCTGAATAATGAGTCGCCAATTGGGCTAAGCCAGCAATTGGTAATTCATCAACTAGTCGCTAGGGTTAAGTCTATCTATCCAGGGTCTTCCTCAAGGAAATAATCCCTACAGAGGCTCATTCTAGACTTACCCAACGATCGACTAAGATCGAGCTATCAATATTACGGTCAATTTTCCAATCCGACATATGATCTCATCGTTCTAATAATCCATCAAGTAAATTCCCAATGATTCAATTTCTTATTTCCATTTCTTTGTACCCACACGAGCCCATAAGCCAAGACTAACTATTCAAGGGTCATCGATTCTGATAGTCTTAACACAACTATGGAATCATACTATCCGATCTGTATGACAAAGTCACACCGCTAAGTCATAAGCCAGCAAACTATATCCCAATCCAACAGTCACATATACCGACATTATCCAACACAATTACAATTTCTAATTCCCATTCGTTTCATCAATCATCAACATTATCTTACAGGCATTCTTAAATCTCGTTCTTTTCCCAGCCGTCAAAATCTCATACGGACATTCTTAAAATTCCCTACCTCAAGGGTCGAGTAGTTCATTCCATTCAATCCGACAATTTATGTATCAATTAACAATCCTTTGTGCAACATAAATATTCAGGATTGCTACTAGTTACTTTTCTAATCTCATTAAATTCCTCAGCATACTTGCACATAGGCAACAACTATCCTTTGGTGATCTAGATGGGTTAACATCTATTACACCTTAGGGTCAGGCACAGATCTCTAATATTCTTTTGGTCATCGACAACTTTTTCCAAAACTTCCAACTTAGCAATCAACTTTGTATTAGCCACATATGATTTACATCCAACCAATCGAAGTCAACATTCAGATGTTCTAAGCCACCACATTCTCTAGCCCAATCCATTTACCCATAGCATACTAACTGTCTCGCTAGTCTGAGTCATCACTCGACTAAACAATTTCTAACCAAAGCCACCTGTTACAATTCCGACAATCTCGCTACCCAACATAGCATAACCGTCAAGGGACACTTGAGTCATCTAGCAACAATACATGAATTCCAGCTAAGTCTCGGCACTACCAAATACCCACAGATAGTCTCCTTGCTATCCTATGGAAAGGGTCAACAAACATCTCGTTCTGAGGTGATAGAGGCAATATACCACTCAGAAACGAAGCCATCCTTAAACAATACCAACTCAATCTATTCCGGACATTCGTGATCTATAATGATCACAATGCTCAACCAACATCTCGGGGTCTCAATATCACAAGCCAACATTCTTAGGGTCTCAAAAGCAGTAGCCAGCACACATGAGTCAATTCATCAATTCTGTTGAACTCATCCATCAATTATTCCATTCATAATTCTTTCCCAATGTCACATTCAATTCTCAACTTGTTGCAGCATACATAGCCATTTCCTTTATTCCCAAAATTCCAAACAGCATTCACAATATAACATACTATGGCATCGAGTCATTGTTGGGTTATTGGTGTCCAAACCAACAACAATTATTCATTTATGGGCATCACAATGTGTATAGACTTATTGTATGGAACATCCAATGAGCAGCTAAGAGGTTCAACGAACATTCAAGCACAAATAACATAAGGATGATTACCGAACAACAATAGCATGATCGCGGAAGCAATCTTTGATTTAATCGCAGAAGCAACGTTGAGTGATCGCCGATGCAACTTTGATTTGGAATGAATCAAGAAGAGACCAAGGACGTAAAGCCGTGCTCTGATACCAATTTGTCACGCCCCGATTCATAGAGTCATTTATTCACATACTTTATCTCTTGGAATCGATCGTCCTCGCTTGGGCGTGATGCCGTACAAGTCTGGTATTGCACTTGTACAAGGCAAAGATGGTACATAATCGATTATTTTTCAATTAGGAACACATCGCAGCGGCAGAAGCAGATAAATTGAATTTAATGAGGACAATCTTTCTCATTGAATAGAAGCACATCACTTTAGTATAGCAGCAAAGAAAAGAGTAACTGGAAGCCACACAGAGATATATGGAACTTCATTCTCTTTATTGATAATTGAAAAAGAGTACAAGACTTGTATTGAAGTACAATGATTACAGCATATCTCACTTTACAATGGAAACCAACTGAACAATGCTACACAGCTTACATATGATATTTGGATACAATGGATTACAACTCGATACACTGACTTGGCTTACAATCTCACTGGTACAACTGATTACAATGTTCCATACATTATGCCCTTTATAAACAGAAGACATCATCTTGTACAAGGAGAGCTTCTGTATGCCCAACAAATCCTCGATGCCGCGGGACCAATCCAGCAAATCTTCGTGTGTAGAACATTCCAATGCACAAGCACCTGCCCACAAAACGTGGGTCAGTACATCATCTATGTACTGGCGAGCAGAATCCAACCCACTCGCATAAACCAACATTTTAAGTGATCATTTAAGCAAACATTTATTAGAATAATCTTTCTATTTGGGGCCTAGCATCAGTTTACAGTTCATGGGCAATAGTCATAGTGAAGCATGTAAACATAATCTTAGTAGCATTCATGTGGACAAATCTTTTAGCATTCTTGGTATTATCATGCAAAGGCATCATTGAGGCGTACCAAGTATTATCATGAAAAAGCATCATTGAGGCATCGTTAACACTAACATCTTAAACATGTTATAACAGTTCTCACTTCAAGCATCACTTAGCATGTATATTGTGTTTGAGCATTGATTATAGCATGGCATCTTCTAGCATACTGAATTTAACATGTTAAGCAAGGTCTCATACTGAAAGGCTACAAACCGTACCATTTACTTATTTGGAACGTAAGCATGCAAGTTAAACCAACACATATATTGAATTATCACGTTTAAGTGATTTCTTACCGATAGCCAACTTCCCCGTACCTGCATTGAAATACAGGATAATATGATATACTTACTCTGTCTGCACAAAACATTTATTAGCATGCATCCTGACTATATGGTCGTTGGTGAAACTGCACCATAAAGGACTTTCCAACGGGTATTACGACGTACCATTCCAGGGTAGGTTGCAAGCCTAGCCGAATGTCCCGTAATACCTCGTGCCACCATAGCACGACCAATGTTTCCTCCCGGGTCGAATCGGTCCCAGCGCCCCGGGTACCGTTCGAGGAAACTTACTCAGACTTGTACAAGTACGTCCATGACCATGCGAATGCGTGTCGACTCGATAACACAATGCATGGTAAAGCAACTAAAGTAAGTAGGGCCAACAGTTCAACATCTCATCTCAATCCCAAGCCGTGTTCAACGACTAATCATTACCATCATTCTACTTGATGATCTCCATGATCCCAAGTCCCATCAGTCTCATTGTTTGTTCCATTGCAATATTTCTCATTACGTTCCTTCTAAGGAGAAACAACAACATTCATTCATTTCAAAGGGACCTGTAACAATTCATTCAATTCATAGGGACAATAGCATATTCATTTCATTTCACAGGGACAGTATTCTTTCTTTCATTGCATAGAAGTAACAGGCAACATTGCAGGATGTACATGATTCTAGTGTTTCTTTCCATTCTTTGTGTTAATAGCATAGCCAGTTCATTACTCATGTATCATTCTCATAGCATCTCATTACTCAAGTATTCATTTCAAGCGTCAAATTGCATTAGCAGTTCAAGTGTGATTCATTCGGCAGCTCAATAATTCTTAGCATAAACATCTCAATTACTCAGCAACTAAAACATGGAACATTAGGGGCGAATCATAGCATCACATTATTCTATTTATTAAGCATGCAGGAATAAGGAGGAAGGAGGACAGTTCCACTTGCCTTATATAATGGTCTTCCTGCTCCAATCCCACTAAGCGTAGCTCCACCAGCGAGCCACGTTCCAATACCCATTCCGTCTAGCCAGCTAAGAAAGACTGTATCAGTCTCAATTCTCCTGATCTCCAACATAAGTCACGGTCCAACATTCTGATCCCATCCAACAAACCAACCAAATGCCTCATGCGGAGCGGGGCATTACATTATATACCACTCAGAAAAAGTTTCGTCCTCGAAACTTAAGGAACCAACTCTTCTACTAGATTCACATAGTCACAACGAGTTATTCATTCAGCTTCAATTCAATATTCATTTCAGCCCACTCGGTCATTTCAAAATAGCTATCCAACTGTATCATTTTAATCCATCAATCATTCGATCTGTCTATCTCTTTTTCAATTACTTACAACTTTTCATTGATTCGCCAACATTTTCCTTGCATTCTATCTTTGGTCGCAACACATCACTTCGTTTGGATCCATACACATATTCAGGCGTCCCCAAAATATGTGTATTTCAGCCAAAGTCCGTACTAGTGCGATAAATTCTTCCCATAATATTATCTCAGTCGCAACCTATCACTTCGGCTGGATCATACACATATTTCAGGCGTCCCCAAAACATATGTACTTCAGCCAACTTCCATGATAGCATAATTCGATCAGCCACAATATAACTCTTTTTCTCAATTCAGGCTTAGCATCCCTTCAATTGACTTATCACTTTATTCACTTGCCACAAACGCTATCTTCCAGGCCACAACATTTAATATCTGGGACAGCTCTCTATCTAAGCATAACATTTCTAACATTCGATCAAAGGTCTAACTTAGAGCCAATCATATCAAGGTTTCACAACAACAATCATATTCCTTCCCAAATCCAACAATATTTTTCACCGAGGCAATTCATCTTTTCTAAAAGATACAATCCGACATCCCCAACTATCGATACCGATCCAACATTTCCGTCATGAGCAGCCAATTCCATCTCATATAATAATTTACTATCCGATACATAAAACTCAAGTCTCATCCCACGATTCAATTTCTCGCTATAGGCCGACACATAATCCTCAAGGGTCAAACATCTCTAAGGTTCACATTGGATCATATACTTACAACTTATCATTCTTAGGTCATACTCATCACCATCTCTCGTTCAAAGCCACAAGGTCATTCTATGGTTCGCCAACGGCCATCTATTATTCGGTCCAGTCTCAATGGTTAGCTATACCGACAGCTATACCTAATCATTCAGGTGACTTCCCTAGAGTGGACGGCTACTAGGGATCATGCTAGTTTCTTATTCTCAGGGCCAATAAGCAACTGACAGTTCTAAGGAACTCTACCCAAACCTATGGGTATCAACTAAGTCTGAATAATGAGTCGCCAATTGGGCTAAGCCAGCAATTGGTAATTCATCAACTGGTCGCTAGGGTTAAGTCTATCTATCCAGGGTCTTCCTCAAGGAAATAATCCCTACAGAGGCTCATTCTAGACTTACCCAACGATCGACTAAGATCGAGCTATCAACATTACGGTCAATTTTCCAATCCGACATATGATCTCATCGTTCTAATAATCCATCAAGTAAATTCCCAATGATTCAATTTCTTATTTCCATTTCTTTGTACCCACACGAGCCCATAAGCCAAGACTAACTATTCAAGGGTCATCGATTCTGATAGTCTTAACACAACTATGGAATCATACTATCCGATCTGTATGACAAAGTCACACCGCTAAGTCATAAGCCAGCAAACTATATCCCAATCCAACAGTCACATATACCGACATTATCCAACACAATTATAATTTCTAATTCCCATTCGTTTCATCAATCATCAACATTATCTTACAGGCATTCTTAAATCTCGTTCTTTTCCCAGCCGTCAAAATCTCATACGGACATTCTTAAAATTCCCTACCTCAAGGGTCGAGTAGTTCATTCCATTCAATCCGACAATTTATGTATCAATTAACAATCCTTTGTGCAACATAAATATTCAGGATTGCTACTAGTTACTTTTCTAATCTCATTAAATTCCTCAGCATACTTGCACATAGGCAACAACTATCCTTTGGTGATCTAGATGGGTTAACATCTATTACACCTTAGGGTCAGGCACAGATCTCTAATATTCTTTTGGTCATCGACAACTTTTTCCAAAACTTCCAACTTAGCAATCAACTTTGTATTAGCCACATATGATTTACATCCAACCAATCGAAGTCAACATTCAGATGTTCTAAGCCACCACATTCTCTAGCCCAATCCATTTACCCATAGCATACTAACTGTCTCGCTAGTCTGAGTCATCACTCGACTAAACAATTTCTAACCAAAGCCACCTGTTACAATTCCGACAATCTCGCTACCCAACATAGCATAACCGTCAAGGGACACTTGAGTCATCTAGCAACAATACATGAATTCCAGCTAAGTCTCGGCACTACCAAATACCCACAGATAGTCTCCTTGCTATCCTATGGAAAGGGTCAACAAACATCTCGTTCTGAGGTGATAGAGGCAATATACCACTCAGAAACGAAGCCATCCTTAAACAATACCAACTCAATCTATTCCGGACATTCGTGATCTATAATGATCACAATGCTCAACCAACATCTCGGGGTCTCAATATCACAAGCCAATATTCTTAGGGTCTCAAAAGCAGTAGCCAGCACACATGAGTCAATTCATCAATTCTGTTGAACTCATCCATCAATTATTCCATTCATAATTCTTTCCCAATGTCACATTCAATTCTCAACTTGTTGCAGCATACATAGCCATTTCCTTTATTCCCAAAATTCCAAACAGCATTCACAATATAATATACTATGGCATCGAGTCATTGTTGGGTTATTGGTGTCCAAACCAACAACAATTATTTATTTATGGGCATCACAATGTGTATAGACTTATTGTATGGAACATCCAGTGAGCAGCTAAGAGGTTCAACGAACATTCAAGCACAAATAACATAAGGATGATTACCGAACAACAATAGCATGATCGCGGAAGCAATCTTTGATTTAATCGCAGAAGCAACGTTGAGTGATCGCCGATGCAACTTTGATTTGGAATGAATCAAGAAGAGACCAAGGACGTAAAGCCGTGCTCTGATACCAATTTATCACGCCCCGATTCATAGAGTCATTTATTCACATACTTTATCTCTTGGAATCGATCGTCCTCGCTTGGGCGTGATGCCGTACAAGTCTGGTATTGCACTTGTACAAGGCAAAGATGGTACATAATCGATTATTTTTCAATTAGGAACACATCGCAGCGGCAGAAGCAGATAAATTGAATTTAATGAGGACAATCTTTCTCATTGAATAGAAGCACATCACTTTAGTATAGCAGCAAAGAAAAGAGTAACTGGAAGCCACACAGAGATATATGGAACTTCATTCTCTTTATTGATAATTGAAAAAGAGTACAAGACTTGTATTGAAGTACAATGATTACAGCATATCTCACTTTACAATGGAAACCAACTGAACAATGCTACACAGCTTACATATGATATTTGGATACAATGGATTACAACTCGATACACTGACTTGGCTTACAATCTCACTGGTACAACTGATTACAATGTTCCATACATTATGCCCTTTATAAACAGAAGACATCATCTTGTACAAGGAGAGCTTCTGTATGCCCAACAAATCCTCGATGCCGCGGGACCAATCCAGCAAATCTTCGTGTGTAGAACATTCCAATGCACAAGCACCTGCCCACAAAACGTGGGTCAGTACATCATCTATGTACTGGCGAGCAGAATCCAACCCACTCGCATAAACCAACATTTTAAGTGATCATTTAAGCAAACATTTATTAGAATAATCTTTCTATTTGGGGCCTAGCATCAGTTTACAGTTCATGGGCAATAGTCATAGTGAAGCATGTAAACATAATCTTAGTAGCATTCATGTGGACAAATCTTTTAGCATTCTTGGTATTATCATGCAAAGGCATCATTGAGGCGTACCAAGTATTATCATGAAAAAGCATCATTGAGGCATCGTTAACACTAACATCTTAAACATGTTATAACAGTTCTCACTTCAAGCATCACTTAGCATGTATATTGTGTTTGAGCATTGATTATAGCATGGCATCTTCTAGCATACTGAATTTAACATGTTAAGCAAGGTCTCATACTGAAAGGCTACAAACCGTACCATTTACTTATTTGGAACGTAAGCATGCAAGTTAAACCAACACATATATTGAATTATCACGTTTAAGTGATTTCTTACCGATAGCCAACTTCCCCGTACCTGCATTGAAATACAGGATAATATGATATACTTACTCTGTCTGCACAAAACATTTATTAGCATGCATCCTGACTATATGGTCGTTGGTGAAACTGCACCATAAAGGACTTTCCAACGGGTATTACGACGTACCATTCCAGGGTAGGTTGCAAGCCTAGCCGAATGTCCCGTAATACCTCGTGCCACCATAGCACGACCAATGTTTCCTCCCGGGTCGAATCGGTCCCAGCGCCCCGGGTACCGTTCGAGGAAACTTACTCAGACTTGTACAAGTACGTCCATGACCATGCGAATGCGTGTCGACTCGATAACACAATGCATGGTAAAGCAACTAAAGTAAGTAGGGCCAACAGTTCAACATCTCATCTCAATCCCAAGCCGTGTTCAACGACTAATCATTACCATCATTCTACTTGATGATCTCCATGATCCCAAGTCCCATCAGTCTCATTGTTTGTTCCATTGCAATATTTCTCATTACGTTCCTTCTAAGGAGAAACAACAACATTCATTCATTTCAAAGGGACCTGTAACAATTCATTCAATTCATAGGGACAATAGCATATTCATTTCATTTCACAGGGACAGTATTCTTTCTTTCATTGCATAGAAGTAACAGGCAACATTGCAGGATGTACATGATTCTAGTGTTTCTTTCCATTCTTTATGTTAATAGCATAGCCAGTTCATTACTCATGTATCATTCTCATAGCATCTCATTACTCAAGTATTCATTTCAAGCGTCAAATTGCATTAGCAGTTCAAGTGTGATTCATTCGGCAGCTCAATAATTCTTAGCATAAACATCTCAATTACTCAGCAACTAAAACATGGAACATTAGGGGCGAATCATAGCATCACATTATTCTATTTATTAAGCATGCAGGAATAAGGAGGAAGGAGGACAGTTCCACTTGCCTTATATAATGGTCTTCCTGCTCCAATCCCACTAAGCGTAGCTCCACCAGCGAGCCACGTTCTAATACCCATTCCGTCTAGCCAGCTAAGAAAGACTGTATCAGTCTCAATTCTCCTGATCTCCAACATAAGTCACGGTCCAACATTCTGATCCCATCCAACAAACCAACCAAATGCCTCATGCGGAGCGGGGCATTACAAGTCTACCTGGGAGCGAGAAGATGAGATGCGGGAGCAGTATTCGTATCTATTTGAGACCTGAGGTAACTCCTAACCCTATCCTTTAAATTTCGAGGACAAAATTTCCTAAGGAGGGAAGGTTGTGAAATCCATAATTTTTAATTATTTAATTCAGTGTTACTTTTATTTAATATAATTAGATTAAAATTATTATTTTCAGAATTTTAGTGTTTGGTCAAACTCGTAAAATTTAATTGTATAATTTGTTGCTAAATTAATTATTATTATTTTATAAAAAACTATATTTTTAGAAAATTATTAATCCTGGAATTCGAATGTTGGGTCTGACCCGTCCTGACCCATCCCGAACATGAATTGAACCCGCCTCGAACCCAAGTTCAGTTTTCCGAAACTAATTTGGAAATCCCTTAGTATATAATTATATATAAATAAATATCATATCATTTTCTTTATTAAGAACAATTCTTATAATTTTTCTTAAATTTTTTTCCTTTAACTATCATTGAATTTTCTTTAAACTCTCTCTCTCACTCTCATTAGTTACCAGGCTAAGGAAAAAGCTTTTCCTTTCCTTCCTAAACGGCCTCTCGGCCGAGCCTCTCCCTCTTCTCCTTCCCGAACGGCCATGGCCTTTGGGTTCCCATAACCCCCAAATATCCCCTATAAAACCCTCTTCCTCTCCATCACACTTCTTCACCACTCTCCCCAAAACATATTTTTTTCCCAAGCCCGACCCGGCCGTGCCCTACCGACGAACCCTCGACGCGCACCCTGATGCCACCTCCAGCGTCGCCCGAGCCCGACGACCTTCCATGCGGCGCCTCCTGCCGTCGGACCCCCCTGCACGGCCCCCTCTCGGCCGACCGAGAAGTTCCTGCCGCCAATTTTCCCGCCGATCGACCCTTGTGCGAGCCGTGCGCCGCTCGCCAACCTCCCGAGCAGCCCTGATCTGTTGTTCCGTATCCCGATCTGCTGTCCAGCCCCTTTGTGCGTGACTCCAGCACTTTTCGGACTCGATCCGCTGCTATCCGCGTTCTATTCCCACTGTCTGCGGATAATTTTTCTTCTTTATTCATCTGAGAGCTCTAGCCGAGCACCCCAGGTATCTTTCGTGTCCCCGTGTCCCTCATATTGTGTCTATGATGACGCGGTCCCCGATCCCGACATGGGATTCAACATCGATAATTACGATGTTGGTTTTGGATTTTTTCGAACTTAGTTTCGGAATGGTTTTGTGGCTTGGATGTTGTTGTTTGATGGTTCTGTGGTTTCTCGAAAGTTTCGTGAGAAGTTCGAATTTTTAGAAAATTGCTCTGTGACCATTTTCCTTAGAGAGGTTCTGTATTTTTTTCGGTTTTTCGAGTTATATTTCGGGTTTTCCGAATCTTATAGTTCGGAAAGTTTTCTGTGATTTTGATATAAACGTACTCTTGGGTTGGATAAATTGGAATTTCTGGTTGGGAATGTTTTGTGGTTTGGAATATTGTGGGTTTTGGTATTTTCCCAGGATTGGGTTGTCCCAATTATAGAGGAAGTGCTGCCGAAATTTTTTAAAATATATATATATTTTAAAACTGTCTTCAAAACCCGATCTTTGCAAAACAAATTACATCTTGGAATGTTGGTTTTAAAATAGATTTTGTATCTTTTCGGGCGACGACCATATTGGTCCATGGGCCCTAACTAAATGCAAACGAAACCGGCCAACCCGGACGTTGAGGCATTAGTTAAAACATGAGTTTTTGAATGACCAAGTCTGAGACGCATTTTATAATTATCTTTAATTTATTATTATTTTTAGAATGGGTTACTGCTATTAGTATTTAGGAGCAGGGCTTCGGCCTACTGTTGGACCGTTCGCGGCATTCAGAGCTCGCCTTTAAATTAAATTAATTTATGTAAAAATTGTAAGGACATAAGTCCAAGTTTCTTTTATATTTTCTGTGGAACTGTAATAAATAGGTAGTTTTTCCTTTTATTTTTCTGGATTGTTGTTTTGTAGGTAACGCGTAAATGGTAAACTAAATAATTATTTTCATAGAAAAAATAAATAAGAGTTTTCTCACATTAATAATAATAAGATTTTAAGTTTGTAACTTAGACAATTTCATGTTTTCTAATTAAAACAAAAATAACTAATTTATATATATATATATATATATATATATATATATATATATATATATATATATATATATATATATATTACAATATACAAAGTTTTGCCAAATAATTGAAAAATGCGAAGTTTTCCAATAAAAATGTTAACTTGACTTTTACCTCGTTAAATTAATAACTTTGAATCGCATCGATAAACATGTTTTGTTTATAACAACATAAAATTTGACTAGGATCAAATATTAGAGATTGTAACTAGCACACCTAGATATGGTTTCTGCATTTATGCTAAGTCGGGATTCTCAATGTAGGATTTCGAGGACGAGTCTGATTTTCTTTTCCGGAACCGACTATTCAAACCCAGTTATAAACAAAGGCAAGTACGGTTGTGTTTATTTTTCAATTTAGTTAATAATTGTAATATTGCAAGATTAAACCACATTGCTACACGGAACTCTCTCCTAGAGTATTGATTGTGGTATTGGGGGAGTAGTGTAGTGCATTATGACCAATACCCCTCATATTGCATATTGATTGTATGAGCTTACCCCTCTTGTACACGGGGATAAGTCGTATCGTATCACTAGGATACTATTATACAACCCAAGCCGGTCATAAGCATTACACACTCAAATCATATTGTTTTTAATTGTGGAAAATTACTGGAAAATATTGTTCAAGTATTTAAACTGTTTAAAATTGCAAAATTTCAAATTATTAGTTGAATTGTTAAATTTTCATAATTGTACTCTGCTCCTTTCCTGACTGGATCTCCCACCCTAATAGGTTCCTTTGATGAAGCTGAGCTATTGATAAATAGCTACTACGACCCGGTGCTTTATCCAGCTGTTCTGCCAGAGTCCCATTTGGAGGACGATGATTCTATGGCTGACGAGCCAACTTCCTAGATGATGATTTTCCTTTTAGTTTTGATGTTTGAATAAAGAGACAATTTTTATCTGATGTATTAAAAGAACTTTTTGTTGGACAAGTTTTAATATTCGAAATTTAGATGTTGTAACAAAATATATTGTGTTGTTGTTACCTGCATTTGGATACAGCTCACTGTCGCCGTCTCAAAACGGTGCAGGCTGGGCATGATCCGATTCGACCCAACAATTTGGGACCGGGTCGTGACAAGAAGCTCAGATGGCTTTGATCATATATTCCGATCCCCCCGTCGGATCCCCACCCGCCACCGAGAGAGAACCCACAATCGTCCCAGCAATGCTGAATATGGTCCCGGCTGACAGAATTCTACAAGCCATAGAAGCAGGCTTCCTAGACCCCGACAACCCCCTCTGTACTCTAGCTGAGATAGACAAAGGTGATGTCCCCCCCGATGGAGGGCGACAGACACCCAGCACGCGGTCCGTCAGACTCGGTAGCAGTCATTACCGAAACACCCAAGGGTGCCTCCAAAATCTCCATCAACAAGAAGAAAAAATAAGATCCTATGGCCAGGACCACTCGGTCAGCCACTAAGCTCAACACCCACCCTACCCATAAACAACCCAATGCCTAACATCCTCTCGTGGAATGTTAGAGGGCTGGCCAACAAACCTAGATTGAGGAGATTAATTAGCCTCAAGAAAATCTATAGAATCGATCTTCTGATCATCATTGAACCTAAAATCCCCAAATGGAGACTCAAATCCATTCAACTCCAACTCGGCTTCGCATCCGCAGTTGCCGGATGTCATGACATTTGGATCCTGTTCAACGTCGATTTCAAAATTGGCATCGTGAATGACTCCGATCAGGCACTTTCCTGCTGGATTGAGCACCATTCCCTTAAGTCAAGAGTGCTTCTCTCTGCCCTCCACGTCAGCTGTAACTACACCGAGCGCAAGAACCTATAGGACAACCTCATGGACACCCACCAACTACTCAACAATCTCCCGTGGATCTGCCTTAGAGACTTGAACACAATCTCGTATCGTGAGAAGAAATCGGGAGGTTGCCCTCCCCCACAGCCGGTGATAAATGACTTCAACCCTTTCATCTTCCGCGCCCACTTATCCCCCCTGCAGTACTCCGGCAATGCTTTCACCTGATGTAACATGCAAGAGGGTGCCCGCACACAATACTCCTGCCTGGATTGAGTGTTGATTGACAACCGGTGGACCGACTTAGATCTCATCACTAACCTCTCCCACTTTAACACCACAGAATCAGATCATTCCCCTCTCCTGATGGAGATAGGCAACAACTCCACCCAGATCAAAAAACCTTTCCGCTTCTAGAACTTTTGGAGACATCACCCCAATTTTAGATACATTGTGTCCTCTGCGTGGAGATCTATCAATAACCTGGACCCCCTCATCAGCGTCGCAGCCAAGCTCAAAGCCACCAAAGGCGTATTAGGCTTGGAGCAGACTCACTTTCGGTAATATTTTCTAAGCTATCAAGACAGCTAAAGATGACGTCACTCGAGCTGAGATCCTGTTCGTCGCGAACAGGTCGCAGGAAGCACGCACCGCCCTGAACCTTACCAAAGCGATTCTCAAGTCCAGGTTAAAGGTCGAGACAGAATTCTGGAAGAAAAAAACCTGACTGTCTTGGGACTCCGAGGGTGACAGAAACTTCGTATTCTTCCACGCATGTGTAAAGGGTCGCAAAAATCAGCTCAATCTTCACCAAATCTCAGACGACAACGGCATCCTCCTCAAAGTGCAGAATAGCATTAACATGGCGACCGCTAACTTCTACACCAAACTTTTCTCAAAATCGACCGTCGTTAAAGATGAGGATTTTCTAGCTGAGGTCCCCCGCCTGATCAGCAAGCAGGAGAACGTCATGTTGTTGACCCCCCCTCCCCGGAGGAGGTCAAGACAGCTGTCTGGTCCCTTAACGAGCACATCGCTCCCGGACCGGACAGTTTCTCAGGAGCTTTCTTTTTCTCTTATTGGAAGATTATTGGACCTGACTTTCACGATGCCGCGGTGGCATTTTTCGCCAGAGCCAACTACCCCAAAGCCATCTCCTGGGCCAACCTTATCCTGATCCCTAAAAAAGATAACCCGAAGACATTCAAAGACTTCAGACCGATCAGCCTATGCACCTTAACCAACAAAATCATCTCCAAGATCATCGCGACACGCATGTCCACTCTTCTTCCCAAGATCATCTTCGAGGAGCAGAGCGACTTCGTCCCCAGTCGGAACATCACCAATAACATCTTACTCGCTCAGGAGTTGATCACCTGTATGAAATTCCCGTCTAGGGGGTAAAGTCGCCATCAAACTTGACATTGAGAAAGCCTGCGACCGTTTGGACTAGCAATTCATGATTTGGGTTTTCAGAGCCTTTGGGTTCTCAGAAACTTGGATCGACATCATCTTCAGGTCCGTCAACAACTCTTGGTTCTCCACCATTATCAACGGACAAACCAATGGTTTTTTCAGATCCAGTCTTGGAGTCCATTAAGGTGATCCTTTATCCGCCACCATCTTCATCATCGCAGCCGAAGTGCTCAGCAGAAACCTTAACAACATGGCAAACACCCCCAGATTTTGTCACTATCACACCACAACGGGATGCCCCTCTCATCACACATTTGTCCTATGCTGATGACATCCTCATTTTCTCTTCCGGAGACATCGGGTCGATAGAGGTAATCTGCAGCACTCTCGAGAAATATACCAGATGCTCTGGCCAATGTATCAACGCCGAATAAAGCGTCATCTACGCCCACCATAACGCCGACCGAAATCATTCGTCCAACCACACTAACATAACATCCTTCACCATCGCATACCCACCGTTCTCCTACCTGGTATGCCCGCTGGTGTACGAAAAATTGAACTGCAGCATCTTCAAGGGATTGGTGAAGAAAATAAAAAAAATCGAAGGTTGGCACAACGCGACCCTCTACCCGGGAGGCAAGCTGATCCTTATCAAGCATGTCCTATCTTCCATTCCCATATACACCCTGGTAGTATGCTCCCCCCAAGAAAGTCCTTTCTGAGATCGAGTCCATTTTTGCCAACTTTTTTTGGGGACATAGCGACGGCAAGGAGAAGCATCACTGGACCAGCTGGAATACTATAGCCAAACCCATCGATGTGGGAGGACTTGGCTTTTCCAAACAAGCGAACATCATCGACGTATGTTCAATGAAGTTGTGGTGGAAGCTGCGCACAGACAACTCCATTTAGATGAAATTTATGAAGGCCAGATATTTCCCATATTCTCACCCCGCGACTGCCGTCGCCAACAATCGATCCTCTGTATCCTGGTGCCAGATCCTTCATGGCCGCCACCTTGCTGAACCACTTATCATCGAGAACCCTGATAACCTTCAGTGGTCCCACACGCCCGATGGCTCCTTCACGATAGCCTCTGCCAAGTTGATGGCGAGAAGTACCGACCCGCCTGCTCCTTTGATCGCTCCTTTCTGGTACTCCTGCTTCCCTAACAAATGGTCGATCCTCATCTGGAGAGCATATCGACAAAAGTTACCTACCGATGACTCCCTTACCTCCATCGGCTACAGCTTAGCATCCAAGTGTCTTTGTTACACCTCACACCAATCAGAAACAACAGAACACATCCTCCTCCATGGAAAATAGCTAACCAATTATGGTCCAGTCTTTCTCAGCGATGTAGCATGGCCCCCCATACTGGAAGCTTCAACGCTCGCCTTGCTAGTTGGAGATCCTCTCACGGGCATCAGATCGTCGCAGCCATTACCATTTGGGTGCTAAAGAAGAACATAAACAAATTTAGGTATGAAGGTCACCAATTCAACCTCCAACAGCTTCTCAGAGAAGTCCTCCGGCGGTGTCTTTGCATTCGTAGTAGATGCTCACACGCACCTGCATGTTTTTGGCAGGCGCTGACCTAGTCCGAATGTCCCTTTTTGTTGTGCTTGGTCTTTTTGGGTTCCAGCTTTTGGGCTTTCTTTCGTGCTTGGTGCGTTTATTTGTATAGGCTTTATTTTTCACCTGATACATCAATAAAGTCCCTTTGTTTCAAAAAATATATATATCCCAGTAAAAGAAATTTGTATTAGAGAAAAAAAGGAAGTGCGATTACATCTGACAGTGCCCGTTAAGGCACTCCCCCTTAAAACAAACATGGTCAAAATAGAAATCTAGCACCCAACGGCTACCCTATCCTAAACCCTAAGTCTTAGCTTTGGTCTTGGAAGCAGACCTAATGTACGTGATCTACTGTAGAATAATCCGATGGGGATTCTTGACCTTACGATAGTTCTTTTCTTACTGGTATGCAGAGGGTCGCGCCAACCAGACCCCAATGAATCTGAGCAGCTCGCCTCTATCCCATGCTGAATCGCCTAGGCGAGCTGGTGCGCATCACTGGTGGGACCGCCATATCTCGTACATCTAATACCTTTCGGCCCAATCAATCGGAAGGTCGGGAGGCCGTCAAACCCCTCACTCCTAAGCCAAAAACTATCCCGGGGAAGGCCTTCCCTCTCGGTGCCGCCCCTCCGACTGACTCTATCAAACTGTCACATCGCGATCCATAGCCGCTTCCCGGGCTAATAGGAGAGGCGAGGGCTGCAACATCCCCCGATCAAGCGCATCCAATAGACCCAAACACAGGGGAGAATGCCATTACAGGCACGACAAAAGCATCAACTGGAGGGGAAGCATAGACAAATAGGGATATCATAATAACGAAAGTGTCTGTACGGCTGGGTAGAGGCCGCGATAGAGGCAAAGACCCACAGCTTGAGGCATCTGTTGGCACATTTAGACATAGTTAAATCGATTTTAATAAGTGTCTTAAAAACTTTGATCTCGACATAAAAAGAAACGAAGAATGCAGATTACATCGTCTTTGAGATTATATATTTAATCTACATTTTTCTATTTTATTGAGTCTAGAATTATGGACACACACAAAAAAGAAAAAAATATTGTCTTTTCTTATTGGCGCAAGGTACTACAAATCGAGTACGCCTGAGAGATCCTGCGCTGAGGATATCCGAGTACAAAAAGAATTCTGGGGAATGGGACGATAGAGATCGAGCGGCCGTTGCTCCTTTACTCTGTTGACACTTCGATTATAAAAGTGGGAGAAAACCTAAGAAAATTGCTAACTCTTGGCTCACTGGCAAGAAAGGCAGCAATTTGGCTCTTGAAATGCTCTCCGTTCTGTCTTTTGAAGAGGTATGAGACCCCTTTTTATAGTCGTTTTCGTGCTGGAGTGATGTTATACGCCCATATAAGAAAATACACTAATTTTTATGTGGGCGTATAGTCCTGCTTTGGGCGCATAGAGTGTAGGTGTTTGCAGACTGCGTGATCATGGGTTGATCGTGGGGTTGACGCGGCCGCATGCTTCGGTGCACGACTGCTCGTGGAGAATAACATGGCCATATGCTTCAGTGCACGATTAATCATAGGTGTTGACCGAGTCTGGGGGCTATCCTGACTTGGGCACATAGCCTGAAACAGGGCTATGTGCCTCCTTCTGGAGGAGTCCAGAGTGCGCATATAGGGAGTATATGCCATCAACATGGGCACATAGCTTGCTCTGGTGACTTGGACGCATGTGGGCTGTCCTGGCTTTGGTGCATATGACTCCCTGGCTTGGGCGCATATGACTCCCTGGCTTGGGCGTATGGTTGTCAAGGATACTAAAATTTTCATACTTCTACAAGACCCCCTTCAAAGTTCCCGATACTTGAACGAGTTCAAAATACTTTGAAAGAAGAATGGACCATCTTCTCGTGATGTAATGGGCGCATAGCATAGCTCTCCCTTTGGGCGAATAGAGTTTGGCCAGACTGTCAGAGAGATGGCTGTTGAGATCTTCCTCAAAAATCTGAACTGACAGATTCATCGGAGTAGAATTTAAAGAGGTCTATCCTTTATGCGTTGTCCACGTTAGCAAGTGGTAGTCGCATAATATGCAAGAGACTGGGTCTTCATGTGAGCACATAAGCCATAGTGGGCGTATAGTATGCAGTGGGTGCATAGGCGCATAGGAGTAGTGGGCACATAGTATTTGGCCCATGCCTATAAAAAGGCCTTGAAGAGAGAGAAGATTCATTACTCTTTTTTCCTTCATAACTTTCAAATTACTTTTCATCTCTTCTCTGCACGAACCATATTTCCAAAGGCCGCCAAGAGATCTGCGAAGGGCAAGGGGGCTGCACCGAGTGGCTCTCCTCTTGCGACAGCATCCTCTCTAGTCCAAGACCCGATCTTGGGTGAGGCTACGCCTCAAAACAAAGCCTTG
The DNA here is from genome assembly GCA_029216955.1 of Iris pallida. Taxonomy (NCBI): domain Eukaryota; kingdom Viridiplantae; phylum Streptophyta; class Magnoliopsida; order Asparagales; family Iridaceae; genus Iris; species Iris pallida. Next base: position 9,050,272 of record JANAVB010022800.1, read on the forward strand.
AATGTTAATTTACGATGCTCAAACTTTTTCTCTGCCTGGGCGCATGTGTCCATGGCAACATATTTCTGTGAGCATTCATATGCACACACAGAAGCATGCACCCACACTTTGGTGTGTTATGCGCCCACATGTTTCTGTATGTTATGTGCCCACGTGATGCTGCATGTTATGCGCCCACATGTTGTTTGTATGTTTATGTGCCCATATGTTGTTTGGGCGCATAACCCTTTGGGTGTATTGCCCTTTGGGCGTATAGGATTCCTTCAGCACTTGGTTTTTTTGCAGATCCTGAGTCTGACTTTCTCTTCTGTCTTTGCAGTTGATATGTTTCTCCCAAAACTTGGTAGAATCCCTTACGGCTTTGCTTGCCAAGTCCTCGGCACAAGCCTCATAACCAACATGGTCAGAAAGGTTCAGGTCAAGATCAGTCATAACTAGCCTACGGAATGGACGATTACCATACTTGAACAGGATAAGACTTTCCTGAAGCAGATGATTAACGACGATAAGCTCTTGCTCGGAGGGGCATGTCATTTCAAGAAGCCATACTTCCTGTTCAGTGATAGTGTGGGGTTCAAAAATGGTGAGACGATACGCTTGAGAAGCCCACTGGTGGTCAGGCTGAACAATCAGAGGATATGGCTACCATTGATGGAGCATCAGTATCCTTTGTCTGCGTTCACTGTCTTAGCCGCACGGCGACAGACGAAATGGGAGCTAACCCGTGAGCTCCTCGGGGTCGTCTCCGGAAGAACACTTTCAAGTGTGTCAGGGGATCTACATCTTACTCCACTAGGGGGTTGTAACCTGGTGCCGTAATAAACGACATCCCGACTGACCTTCACCCTTATACTGTCGCCAAGTTTTATGTTTAGATCAATACCTTTCAACCCCGGTATGATCGTGAACAGAGCTTGATATTGGGGACTCTGTTTGGCCCCCTGGTGCCGAAGGGCCGTAAGAAGGAGAACGCTGCTCCAGCCGTAAAGCCAGCCGTAGTACCACGACCGAGGGCTATCCTTAGGGAGCCGGCAGTGCCTCCAAAGGAAGACATGAAAGATAATTCTGCTCTTCCCAATCCTCCTCAAAAGAGGAAAGATTTAACTGAATTGGCCCAGGAGCTAACTTTTAAGAGGAAGATGAAGACTGTTGCCCTAAGGAGAGCCAAGGAAGTGGGTATTGGGTCAGCTCCCTTGAGAAGGTCTTTTCGACAAACTGGAAGAAGTGGAACGACGTCGTGGGCCTTACCATTCGGAAGGTAGATCCCTTCCTAGACTCCATAGCCGTTTTGGTCAAGCCATTAGAAGCTTTCTCACCTTTGCGTTTGTCCTTTGTATAGGACCCTGATGTTGTAGCTGAGGCAAGTGCCTCCTCGTCTGAGGAAGTAGACGTGACAATAGTGTCCCCTCCTTGTCCTCGATCGGCAGACGACTATCAGCCTTCCCCAGTCAAGGAGGCTGAATCAAAGGATGATCAGGGCGAATGCCCGGATTATGGTGGCGACCAAAAAGCCAGTCCTTCTTTCGATATCTCCTTGGGGGCGATGTCTGAAATTGGGGCCATAATGAAAGAGTTAGACGAGAATTAAGTCCAATCGGCTCACCCTCCTGCGGGTACGTTATCTTTGTACCTCTCTTCGGATGAGAATTTTCGACTTTGATTTTGTGTGCTCCTCGTGAGGCTGACTGCCATTATATATTCCCTTGTAGACAAGGAGAAGAAACCACTCATAGATAGCCCAAGTCATTGGGGGAGAAAAAGAGGTTGTCCCTAGTTCTTCTGAATTTGTTAGTGCAGAGGGATCTGTTAGTAAGCCGGCATCGGTTACATAAGGAGAGGTTGAACAGCCTACTGAGGTGGCTGTTGCTGAATCTGCTTTTGGTCCAGCTGGAGCCGTAGAAGATACCGAGCCTGATGCTGATCGAGGCTTCGATATTGTTCTTCTTGAACAAGCTGGACCTGCTCTTGGTTTCCCTGAAGCCAAGACCGATGACTTAGCCTAAGTTGGCGCTGAGCATGAAGAAGGTACGAAATTACAACTCTTTCGCACTCCCTTTTTTTTACTGATACATATATTATTTTTTTGTCAGGTTCGACTTCTTGTCAGGCATCTCCTTCTGGAGCGAAAGAACCTCATCAAGCTTCCTCCCCGACGACCTCCACCGAAGACGATGAGATGGCCCATGAAGTTGTCAAAGCTTTCTATTATATCTTGGAAGTAAAGCTTCCTGGGGTCTTGAACCGAAAAGCCGCCTTTGACCCTATGAAGGCTGTTGCTAAATACTAGGTGGCATTCCTTGAGAGCATCGTCAGCTATAAAGAGCGGGCTAATGCTCTAAGGATGGTTCTGAATGATCTGGAGAGTCAGGTGGCCAGATTCCAGGATGCCAAACAATAGAGCCCGATGTTGCTGTTTTGTGCAGAAGACGAGGATTTAGTCGCGACTCTCGTGGAAGAGGGGGCTACTTTCCAAGCAAGGAAGAATGCCTTCGTTCAAGAGATCAGTGAATTGACTGATCAGTATGAGCAGTTAAATGCTACGAGTGAGGCACGTGCTGCTTCAAAAAATAAGCTGGTTATACAGATTACTGAGTAATATAATCACATTGCCCAGATCCAAAGTGAGATTGCTCAATTGGAGGCCAGCTTGAGGACAGCAACGTCTAAATAGGAGGCCTATTTGGTTCAGGCTGCCATGATCGCCACAACTTCCGACCACTTAAAAGAACAGCTGGTGAAGTTGGAGGAAGAGCACGTGAATCTGATCCCCTTCCAGGATGAGGCTGCTCGTCAAGGAGAGGCACGCTTTCGTGCTACCGCCAAGTCCGAAGCCGAAATTATGGCTCTAAGGGATAGTATCAATCGATTGTGTATCCCTTAGATTTTCTCTTCTAATAGGCTCAATTAGCCGTCAAGACTCCTGTATCATTTTCTTTTCTCTATCTTTTGATAGGCATTTTTAATAAAAAAATTATTTTTGGCTTTCAAAATTTATGAATGAAGTTTGTCAAATATCAGAACTAGAGGTAATGTGGATGTAGTAAGGATATTTCTGGTGGGTATTCCGCTGGAAATTTGATGTGGACTTATTATCTGTTTTATATTCAAGGTTCTTTGAATATAAATAATAAGTTGAAAAGAAGCTGCTAATAGAGGTAATATGGACGTAATACCAGAGGATGTTCTATATCTGACCAGAGTTAATATGGACGTGGAAGGATATATAACATTACGTAGGAGTGGATAATTCAGAGGTAATATGGACGTGATTATCCTTGATGAATGCTTTGCTCAGAGGTTATGAGAACGTGACAAAACGTTTCTTAATCATCATACTGGGAAAATAATTATCGAAAAATAGTTCAGAGGTAATATGGACGTGACTTATATTTGTCAGACCGAGTTTGGACGGAGCCCAAAACAAAAATAATTCTACAGGGGAATCTTTTTAGAGGACCTATTATCCATGGCGTATTCAAGACTCTTGAAATACGGATAATAGTTAAATATTTTTTTTGAATCACATAAACATTGCACTGTACATTTATATGACTAAAATAGGGTATTTGTGAACACTGTTCATGAAGGTTACACATAATATTTCTTCAGGAGCTTGTCATTGATCGACATCATGAGCAAGTCAACATCAGGTTTAGTTAGTCGATACGTACCGTTAGAATGCATTGTTTCTATAATGAAAGGACCTTCCCATTTAGGCTGGAATTTTCCTTTTATCTTGTGCGTCATGACCATTGGTCTTCTCACTGCTAAGACCAGATCACCAACATGGAAGATTCTTTCCTTCACCTTTTTATTAAAGGCTCAGGAAAGGCATGCTTGGTATAGCTCAATACGCTGCTGAGCTAATAAGCATTTTTTTTCTAGCTCTTCGAGTTCTTGTAGTCACAGACGGTAACTTTCTTCGGCAGTCAACTCACTGGCTAAGGCTACTCGAAGAGAGGGAATCTAGATTTCTAAGGAAAGAATTGCTTCATTCCCATAAACCAGATAGAATGGCGTACTGCCTGTTGGAGTCCGGACCTTTGTACGATAGGCCCAAAGACATTCACCGAGCTTCTCATTCCAATCATGCTTGTTTGAAGACACGAACTTCTTGAGAAGTTTAATAATGGTCTTATTGAAGGGTTCTGTTAACCCATTGTTCGCTGGATTATAGGCAGTAGAGGCTACATTCTGGATTCAATTCTTATCGTAGAACCGATAGAATGCATGGCTCGTGAATTGTGGACCATTATCATGGATGAACCTGTGAGGTAGGCCGAAGTGATTGATAATGTGATATTTGATGAAACTGATCACGTTCGACGTCTTCACTTTGGTGAGCGGTATAGCTTTCGCCATTTGGAGAAGTAATCGGCTATAGCTAGGATGAACCGATGTCCTCTAGAAGATGGTGGGCTGATTGGGCCTATGACGTCTATACCCCAGGCTTCAAAAGGCCAAGATGCTACCGTCGGGTGTAAAAACTCCGAAGGTTGATGAATAAAGTCGACACGGAACTGACAAGCCCTATACTTTTTTGCATATTCAACAACGTCTGCTATCATCGTGGGCCAATAATAACCCATTTGTCTGAGGCAATCTTGTAATTTAGGGCCTGGTTGATGTGCGCCACAAACTCCATCGTGAGCCTCACGTAGTACATGTTTGGCATCTGTGTCTGCTAAACATCATAACAGTAGCCCGTCGTAAGAGTGTCGGTACAGTATTTTGGTAGCAGTATCATAGTAAAATCTGAGGGATCGCCTTTGGACTGACAGTGCTTCCTTTGGGTCCTTAGGGAGGATTTCGTAGATGGCGTAGTCTATGAAAGGAAATCTCCAGTCGTTGACGTTTGTTTCTGGTGCGTAACTGTGATCAATATGCAAGACATCTTTGGCACAGAATAGCTCTCGACTAAACACTGTGATCGAATGCTAAGTGTTGGCAGAAACGGTCAAGGAAGCAGCAAGACCGACTAAAGCATATGCTTCTATATTCTGTAATTGAGGCACGTGCTCAATGAAGAATCCAGCGAAAGTAGAAGCCAATTCGATTGTCGCTTTGTGATATAGGATGAGGTCTTCGTGACGAACTTCATAATTCCCTCGGACCTGACTAACTATTAGCTTAGAATCGTCGTAAGCTTCTAGATAGTCAACTTCCAGTTGTTTTGCCAGTTTAAGGCCGATCATTAGGGCATTATATTCGGCCTCGTTATTAGTACAAGGTTCTACGAGAGAATATGTACGATGTATAACCATATTGTCAGGTGCACGATGCCTACTCCGGCCATGATATTTTCTTTAGGTCCTGTTCTTGATGCACCATCAAAGAACATTCCCTAAATGGGGATTTTCTCAGTTGCGGTGTTAGATTCCACTACTTCATCGGGGATTTCATCGTAGAATTTGGAAGATTCTGGCACCGGATGAGCTCCAAAGAAATCAGCTAACGCTTGGCCTTTTACTGCCTTCTGAGGGACGAACAACATATCGTATGGAGTCAACAGCATTGCCCATGTAGCGAAACGGGAATTAAGGGAACCCGGTTTAGTTATGAGTATTCTGAGAGGATTGACTTTAGATATGATGTGGATAGTCTGTCCAGACACATAGTGGCATGTCTTCTGGATAGCAAATACCAGTACGAGACATTCCTTTTCCACAGGTATGTATATGTGCTCGGCACCCACCATCGTGTGACTGAGGTATTAGATTGCCTGATAATGACCGCCTTCATTCTTCTTAGCTAATAGGACACCAAGGGAATGGTTTATAGCACGAACATATAGTAAGCAGGGCTTCCCCATTATTGGAGCCACCAATACTGGGGGGATTGTGAGATACTTCTTGATGTCATAAAATACGCGTTGATATTATTCAGTTTAAATGAAAGATACTCCTTTCTTTATGAGCTGAGTAAATGGTTGACACCTTCTAAAAAGATTTGAAATGAATCGTCTGATGTAGGCTAGCCTTCCTTGAAGTCCGTATAGCTCTTTGAAATTTCTTGGAGGATGCATATCGAGGATAGCTTTTACTTTCTTCCGGTCAAGATGTATACCCTTTAAAGTGATAACAAAACCAAGGAACTTGCCGCTGGAGACTCCCAGAAAAGACTTGTTTGGATTCATCTTGAGTTGATGTGTACGCATTAGTTCGAATATCTTTCTCAAATCTTGGAGGTGGTTGCCGTTGAGACGACTTTTAACTGCGATATCATCTACGTAGCACTCAACTATTTTTCATAAATGATTGCAAAAAATTGTGTTCATAGCGCTCTGGTATGTCGCCCCTGCATTTTTAATCCGAAGGGCATCACCGTATAGTTGTATACCTCCAACGGTGTTCGAAAAGATGTGTGTTTCTTATCGTCGGGGAACATCTTGATCTGGTAGTAGCCTGAGAACCCGTCCATGAAGGACATCTGCTCGAAGCCGCAAGTATTGTCGATCATTATGTCGGTGATCGGTAGAGGGAACTCATCTTTCGGACATACAGAGTTCAAATTACGGTAATCGATACAGACTTGACCTTTACCATTCTTTTTTGTAACTGGCACAATGTTAGCGATCCAGTCAGGGTGTTGTTCTTCGTGAATAAACCCGCTTGAAATAAGCTTCTTGACTTCACTCTCGATGGCCTTTATGATATCTGGTCGGAATCGTCGTTGCTGCTGCTTCACTGGCTTAGCTTTGGACGAGATATTTAGGCGGTGCATAGCAACTTTAGGGTCCAAGCCTGGCATGTCTTCATAGCTCCATACAAAGACGTCAATGTATTCTCTTATAAACTGTATAAGAGATTGTCGTTCTTCGCCAGATAGACTTTTGCTGATGAAGATTGCTTTAAGAGATGATTCATCTCCTAAATTAACTTGGACGACTTCGTCTTCAGTAGGTGGTTTACGTTGTTCGAAACGTAACTCCCATCTAGTATCCATCTTTTGAGCCTATTGTTCAAGCTCGATCGATTGTACATCGTCTTTAATTTGGTCAACTGACACCATATTGACGGACAAAGTTGATTTGAACATGTCTCCAATGTTGGAGTCTGAATCCCAGATGCAGGAATCAGAAGAATGAGAACAACGATCTGCTTCGATGTCTGATCTTTCAGGAGTTGTTGGAGGAGTAACCTAACCCAAACCAATACCATTTTGTTGATAATAGTTCTCGGGTTTGCCGGGAGGAGCAAAGTGACGTATTGTCAATCGTCGTCCTTGATCGTAGTTTAGACCCTGGTCGCTTTTTATATCATATCCCATGTTCTGGATGATATTCTTGGCTTGCCAACTATATCGGTAAAGTTGCATTTTTCCAGAGTCATAGTCAGCTTCAGTATTGTGATTGGGAGAAGTAGAGTCCAGAACGAACTTCTTTTCGCCAATTATTCGACCGAAGATGATCAATTCTTCACCCTTTTTTCTAGCTGGAACGATGAAGTAGTGGATATGTTCTGCCAAGAAATTTTCTCGTAGATAAGACGTCGTGACCTGCATGCAGAGATGTGGTCCTATGTCGTGCTCTAGGGCTTATATCGTATCTATATATTGGTTTACAGATTGGTAGACATCGAAGTAATTCAAAGATAAACCTTTACTTAGAAAATATGCAAGTTCTTCTTCAAGGATAACATCATCTACTGAAGGTACATTATTTTGAGTATTAATATACTCATTGAGGGGATCATTGTCTGCAACATGAGCCACAGACTTGGCTAAGTTTGCCATATAGGGTAACTCTTCAGGACTAGGAGGAAGGACTTCAGCAGGTTCTACCCGAGGTATTTTACGGAGAGTAATGGTCAAGGGTTTGACCTTATCAGGATTCTTCTTTTTAACCCAAATTGTGAGAGGCTTTGGAGTACTTTTTGGAGTAGTACGTCCTTTGACTCGAATAATCAGGGGACCATCACTGGTGGATGAATTAACTTCAGCTTCATCGTTAGCTTCGTTGCCATTTTCTTTGGGAGGCTGAGATTGATAAAGTACCAAATCTCCGTAGTAGGCTTCAATGCCCTTAAAAGGATCGACAGCGGCAAACTCCGTCTTCACGATGCCATCACCGTTGACATACTTGAAGCACTGGTGAAGTATTGAAGGAACGATCATGTTCTCGTGTATCTACGGACGTTCTAACAAGACGTTGTAGGATACATAGGCGTCGATTAAATAGCAAGAAACCTCTGTTCGGAGATCGCCAATCTGGCACTTGAGGCGGATCTTGCCCAGCGGGCGGCTTCTTTCAGCATTGAAAGCCATGATAGTTGTATTGGTTACAGATAGCTTGTGAAGAGGGACCTAGAATTTGGAGTAAACTTCTAGGAATGATGCTGAAGGAAGAACCTGGACCAATATACATCTGATCCACCTTAATCGCCCCGATATACCCTATATAGTACAGAGGTCTATCATGAAGATTGTTTTTGAGTAGCATGTCCTCCTGTGAAAAGGTGATGTTGGGCACCACTTTCATAGTGTTGTGGCAGTGAGGACAGGAGATGGAATCTTTAGCGTCTTTGACTTCAATGAGATAAGAGTCGGTATGTAGCAATGCCTCACTTAAGGCCTTACGCGTTTCTTTGGAGTGTCGCAATAGATCGAACAAAGACAACCTGGCATGTGTAATGGCCAGTTGTGCCAGTATGTCAAAGTTGCATGGACGATCCATGCCTTCGGGAGTTGGCACCTTCAGAGACTTGTCAAATCGCATCTCCTTCTGCTTGGCTTTGTTGGTAGTTGAGGGCTTAGATGGACCAGCTTCTGAACTTATGAGGGCAGCAGGACCTTGAAACGGTACTGCTTCTTCTTGTACGGGGTCATAAGTCCATATGTAAGCCTTTCCAGATCGTATCTCGCTAGATAGAACTTCGTAAATGGGAGAAGACACCATATGACATGATTTGTATTTCTTGCCCCTCTTTACTTTGGAAGATACTACCCCATATATCATTTTTTGCACAAGGTCCGGATGGACCCACATGATCTCACCACGTTCAGTCGTAAGTGGCACCAAGGTTGAGTTGCAAGCTGGCAGTAGGTTGACGACTTCCATTATTGCCTTGGGGATTGGGACCACACCGTCTAGGACTTCTGTGGAAGAAAACTCACCAAATTAAAGAGAGATCATGTTAGAAGATACGACCTTGTCTTCAGCTTCGAGGCTGATCACTTGGCTGTCGATAAGCTGTTGTATCTTCTTCTTCAAGATGATGCAATCCTTGGTAGAGTGGTGCACGTACTGATGATAAAGACAATACTTGGGATCGTTGAGTTGGTTCGCCTCCGTAGGATGTCATGGTGGAGGCAATGTCTGTTTATTACCTTTCATCAATGTGTGAAAAATGGTAATAACATCATCCTCGTCAAAGGAAAAAGTCTCCTTAGGTTTGTTAGGAGCGCCCTGAGAATTGGAAGCTCCCTTGAAAGTATCAACCTGCAAGACTTCTTTTCCTTTACCCCCACGAATAGGGATAGGTTGAGTGTGCTTGCCTTTGTCTTCAGATTTGGGTATCTTCAACCCCAGTAATTCTAGATTAGGGACATCATTTTTAGCAGCATCAGCGGCCCCAATGAAAGTAGGCCATGTATCATACTTATGTATACCCAGACAGAACTTCACTGTAGGAAGGAAGTTATGACGACAAGTATCCATAAGTTCTGGGTCTGGTATACCAAAGGGCATCTTCAATGCTAGTCGCCTGAAGCGTTCGATGAAAGCAATAACAGACTCAATCCTCCTTTGCATGGTCTCGATGGGGGTGGACATACTAACATGCATGCCACTCTAATAAAACCTATTGAGGAATAACCTCTCCAAATCTTTAAGGGAATTAATACAACTTTTAGGCAGACTGCCGAACCATTCAAAAGCTACCCCCTGCAATGTGCTAATAAATAGCTTTGACAAGAATGGATCATCCATGGGTAAGTGTAGAGTCTGCATGTTGAAGTATGTCATGTGTTGGCGAGGAGAAGTCATCCCGTCAAATAAATTTAGCGTCAGTGGCTTGTAGTTATGAGGGCAAGTAGCAATCTCCCATTCAGGAGGATAAGGTTGAGATATCCCCATCTTCTGAAGCTCATCTTTGTGTGAGATGGTATAGAGACGGGCAGCAAAAAAATCAATTGCATCCTGTTGATTGAGCAGATGTTAAGAAACGACTGTTGTACGGTTGTCATGTATCGTTGGTGAAGGACCACCCTCAATATTTACAAGATTTGAAGGAGCTACAACGGAATGATACTTCTTCTGTAGTGAAGGATGGTTGTTGCTATGAGTCAGACTAACGTGAGCTGAGACGTTTGGTTGAGGTGGAGGAACAGCCCCAGCGGTTTGGACTGCCATGATACTGGTAAGCATATCAGTGATCTTGGTAAATGTTGTTTCAAGACTCTCTAGCCGTTTGTTGGTCTGATCACTGGCTTCTTCAGGTCTCTCTCCATCCGCCATGTACGTAGATAACATGCGAGGATGAATAGAGGAGACAGTACAACTGGTGCTGATACTGTCTGTCTCTGAGTTAAAATGTCCCTCGTCTTCAGGTCGGGGAGGTAGATAGTCACCGTCAGACTCGGAGAGATCATCGTTATCTGGAAGGCTACCTTCCGGGGTGAAGGTCATCTGCTTCAGAATCTGAGGGATACTACCCCCAGCTGAAGCATCATCACCTCCAGCTTGGGAGTCTGCGTCATCTATATAAAATCTCGTCCTTGACCGAGTACCCATGTAGACTCCTTCAGATGTAACAGCTCGCTGGCTATCTGTTGGTTGACTTCTTCTTCTTCCGTTTACAGAACTGAAAGAAAAAGTTGGGTTTGTGGTCCACCTTTTTTGATTGGGGCTCCCGTAAGGAGGACCCCATGAAGCCATGTTGGATGAAACACATAGCGGCAGTCATCGAAACATTGACTGCCTCTGAGGCACTCTTGTTGGTTTGGAGCAGCAACCGTTGATGACAATACTGGTGTACAGATATACGCCATGAATTGTCGTGTACTCCCTCGTTTCATGCTTATGATTTATCATGTCGTATAAATCAGCGAAAGGGAGTTTTGCCTTAAAACCTATGTCACATGCATCGTCGACCTTTGCATATGGGTTTGTAAGGGGAGTTGGCACATCCAGTCTTAGTTCACGTGCAGGGGCAACCCCCATACCTAAGTTCTGTGATGACCTTGAAGATAGCCCCGTGCTATACGCATTGGGCATGTCTTTTTACTGTGGGCGCATAGACCCTGGAGTCTGCCTTTGGGCGCATGCTTCCCAAAAGTCCTGGCAGCATGCCTGACCTTGCTGGATGTGGGCGCATAGTATAGGCCAACAGAGCTTGGGCGCATGACCCTGGGCGCATAGTCTGTCGAAGATAGAAGTCTTCTGGCCAGAGTTATGCGCCCACACCCCCTCTTGGACGCATAAATTTGGGCGCATGCTTCGTGAAGCAGCGCTATTTTCTTCCAATTTTGCCTTCCTCATTTATGAGCCTCGCTAAGTTTGCCCAGAGCGTCGAATACTTTGATTCTTGGCATCATATTATTTTTCTTTCCAAGTCTCGAGCGTTGAACACTCTGTTGTTGATTGCACAAGAGAGAAGTCACTGGGCTAGTAGAGCCCGGAACGGTATGCGCCTTCTTTATTTATGGAGCTTCTGTAGCAGAGCTATATGCCCACAGGGGAGATCCATGTGCCCACGTAGAAGACCTATACGCCCACGTGACAGAGTTCTTTGGTTGCATATCTTCTATGACACTGGCAAGATATGCACCACGAGCCTTCGGAAGCCAAGTCTTGCGAGAATTGTTCGGCTTCACTGATTTTGAAGGAGTAGCACTGTCCCTCGAGAGCATCTCTTCAAACGTCTGCTGATCGAACTTCATGATCAACATCTTCTGAGTGCTCCCCACTTTATCGTTATCGGATTACGTCACGAGCTTTTCGTCAGAGGAAAAGGTAGTCCCGAGCAAAGTCGTCATTTTTGTGCTGGAATGATGTTATGCGCCCATATGAGAAAATATACTAATTTTCACGTGGACGCATAGTCCTGCTTTGGGTGCATTGAGTGTAGGCACATGCATACTGCATGATCATGGGTTGATCGTGGGGTTGATGTGGCCGCATGCTTCGGTGCACAACAGCTCGTGGAGATTAACGTGGCCATATGCTTCGGTGCACGATTGATCGTACGTATTGACCGAGTCGGGGGGCTGTCCTGGCTTGGACGCATAGCCTGAAACAGGGCTATGCGCCCCTTTCTAGAGAAGTCCAGAGTGGGCGTATAGGGGGTATATGCCATCAACATGGGCGCATTGCTTTCTCTGGTGACTTGGGCGCATGTGGGTTGTCCTAGCTTGGGCACATATATCTTCCTGGTTTGGGCACATATGACTCCCCGGCTTGGGCATATGGTTGTCCAGAATACTGAAATTTTCATGCTTCTACAAGAATATTTGTGAATCGGATCACTGGAAATTAAGTCTATCCTTGATTCTATCCTAAACCAAATTTATTCTTGATTCTATCCTAAACCAAACCAAATCTATTTCTAAACCAATTCCAAAACCAAACCATTTCTTAAACAAAAATTGCACGGGAACTAGGCTAACCGAACTCGGCCAGAGTTCTGCCCGAACTCGGACCGAACTTGGTTAGACCAAATCACTCCTGGTCAGAAGCTTTACCTATTCTTGTGGATCTCCAACGTTTAAATTTTTGAACGTTAGGGTACCGAGTTCTGCCCGAACTCTATCCTACAAAAACCTATAAATAGAGAAGAAATTTTCATTTCTAAACATATTCAATCTTCATCTTCTCTATTCTAAGCTTCCTACTCTATTCCCAAAGATTTAATCTTCAAATCTCCAAGTCAACTCAATTCTTCTAAGTGCCGGTAGTTTCTGAGATGGAGTTTTCGAGTTGTACAAGCTTGGCGTATAAAAGCTTTCTACAGAAAGGTGTTGAAGTTTGTTCGTGGGCTTCGGATAAAAACACAACGGTGATGAAGTTTGTGTGTTCTTCGGTACAAAATACGTGGCGTAATTTTTATTCAAAATAGTGGATTCAAACATCGGGTCGAGACTCGAGACTGGACTAGTCCCCACAGAAAGAAACCAATATAAATCGGTTGTCTCTGCATATTGTTTTCTCGTCCTAATTTTTACAGACTAACTTGCAATCATTTTATATATATATATTGCTTCACCTGCTTAGAGTTAATTTTTTAATTGCTAGATATTCTCCGCTGCACTCTATTCACCCCCCTCTAGAGGTGCCATTGTTTCTAAATTGGTATCAAAGTGGGTTACTCTCGACGTAATTAACAAACCTTGAGATATGGCATCCCTATTTCCAAACAACAGTGACGGTCATTCAACCAATAGGCCACCTTTATTTGATGGCACAAATTACACGTACAGGAAGACATGGATGAGCTTTTTCCTCAAGTTACTTGATTTCGATTTATGGTCGATTGTCGTCAATGGTTATAGAAAACCTCTACCTACTACAATAGATGGTGTTCTAGTTGACAAGCCATTTGATAGATACATCGACAATGAAAAGAAACATGCTAGTCTTGATGCAAAAGCCATCAATGCTTTATTCTGTGCTATTGATAAAATTGAGTTCAATAGAGTCTCTACATGTGCCACATCCAACGTGTTTTAGAAACTTCTTGAGGTTACTCATAAAGGTACTTCACAAGTAAAGGAATCTAAAATCTCACGACTTACACAAGAATATGAGGAATTCAAAATGAAGCCTAATGAGACTGTTACTGCTATGTTTACTAAATTTTTAGATATTGTTAATCCTCTAGCTTCCCTTGGCAAAGATTACCGCAATCATGAAAAGATTCAAAAGATTCTTTGTGGACTACCAAAAAGATGGAATCCAAAAGCAACGGCCATTATAGAAAGAAATGATCTCTCGACAATGAGTCTTAAAACCCTGACTAGAAAGCTCATGACACATGAGTTGGACCTTCAGGATTTCGAATATCAACCTCCGAAAGAGAAGATAATAGCATTCAAGGAAAATCATAAAACAATCTCTGACAACAAGAGTGAATCAGACGACTCGGACAACGAGCAAATGGCCCTGATAACAAGGAACTTCAGAAGATTCCTCAGATGCGAGAAGTCAAACAAGAAAAAGAAGGAGTTTAAAGATGACGAGGAACCGATTTGTTTTAGCTACAAAATAATAGGCACATAAAGAAGGATTACCCTGTTATAAGAAAAGGAAGCAGACAAGATCAAACAAGCAGACGTGATCAAACAAGCAAGAGAAGGTCAACAACCAAAAACTATGCAAACAGTAGTATATGGTGTAAAAGCGAGGCTAGTGACTCTGAAGAAGAAGACAACTCTCGGAGCTCAGCACCCTATGCTTCATGGCTACAGATCCTAAGGTAATAAATAACCCTCTGTATGAAGAATTTTCTTTTGATGAATTATGTGAGACTTTTTCTGATCTATTAGCCGATCAGAAGAAAATGATAGACATGTACAAAAGTGCTAAGAAAGAGCTAATATTTGTACAGTCTGAATTTTCAAAGCAATCTAGGATCTTGGAAGATATTAAAGATTCTTCAATTGATACCAATGAGATTACTTCTTTAAAGCTAAGTTTGCATGATTCTATTGAAAAGCTTGAAAAAGTGAATCAAAAAAATGCAAAACTTAACGATCTCTATGAACTAGAGAAGAAGAAGTATAACATTGCTATTCGAAAAAAAGATGCAGTCACGAACCAATTAAATGAAGCCAATGACAACTCTAAAAAGTTAGAGATTAAACTGGGCAAACAAGTCGCTAGACCAACCACTCAGATTAACACTAGTCAGAAGGCTAAACACAAACACCACACTAACAATATGACTGGTAATATTAGAAATCATGCATATATGTATATGTTTACACACACCAAGAATGCAGACAATGTTTCAAAAACTCATATGTATGATTTTTAAACAAAACCTAGCATTAACACTTCTGCTACATGTCATTATTGTAGATTAAAAGGACGTGTCACCACAGCGTAAGATTAGAAAGCTAGTAGATATGAATGTGTATAAGTGGGTTCCAAAAGCTAACTCATCATGACCCTCAAGAAAGTGGTTACCAAAGGTTACATCTTCAACTTGTGTTGTAGGTGGACACTCCTCATCCCACTAAAAGGAAGTGGATACTCGATAGTGGTTGCTCCAGGTATATGATAGGTGACGGCAAATTGTTTACAACTCTATCGATGAAGAAAAAAGGCTATGTCTCCTTGGAAAACAATCTTAATGATAATATCATTGGCATTGGTGACATAGGTATCTCTCCCTCTTCTATTATTAAAAATGTTTGCTTAGTAACAGAATTGAAACATAACTTGTTGAGTATCAGTCAGTTAGCTAATCATGGTAATGGAATAAATTTTGTTAAGAATAAATGTTTTGTTTATGATAAAACTTCTGAAATAATTTTCTTTAAAGGAATAAGAAAGGACAACATATATATTTCATATTTGTCAGAAAAGACTAACAATACATGAAAGTGTCTGTTTACAACATAAGACGAAAGCTAGATTTGGCATATGCTTCTTGGTCATGCAAACATGGACACGATTGCAAGATTGTCCACCAAGAAACAGGAAAGGGGCTTACCTGAAATAACTTTCAAGATAGATATGATCTGTGCTGATTGTGAGAAGAATAAGGCATCTAGATCTAGATCATCTTTCAAATCAATAAACGCTGTAAGTACCTCTAGACCTCTGCAATTAATTCATATGGACTTGTTTGGACCAAGTAGAGTCGCCAGTCTTGGCGGAAAGCTTTATGCTTACGTGATAGTTGATGACTATTCACGATATACTTGGGTTTATTTTCTTGCAAATAAGAATGAGGCCTTTTCTGAGTTTGAATCGTTCTGTAATAAGGTACAAAATGAGAAAGGATTCATGATTACTCGTATTCGAAGTGATCATGGAGGAGAATTTGATAACCATGAATTCAAGTCTTACTATAATTCAAATGGATTATTGTCACCCCCGTTTTTCGTTATATGTATTTCCAGTATACGTGTACGGAATCTTGACCCATATTTTTACTTATCTTGCCTTGCTACCTAGTACTGGTTTAATCTTGCTTAGGTTCATCAAGGCATATCATGGTTTGACTTGGTTCATTATGGTTTGGCTTGGTTTATTTTCCCATGGTTGAACATGTTAACCCATCCCCATTTAAAAGCCACCAACCGTCTCTCTCCTCTATTATTTCTTCTTCTTCTTCTTCATTTACTTCTCCCACCCACCAAAAAAAAAACCTTAGGCAAGTGTAACTTGCTTCATGATGGAACCCTCCTTATTATTGTTCTAATCTCTTCTATGCAACATTCTAAGCTACTTTAGTTCTTATCAATTTGCATTTTTATGTATATATTTGTGTATATCTAACTTTGCACATTTTGGGGTTTTCTTGGATTTTGATCTACTAAACCACCTTGTTTTCGAAAACTAAGAGTTCCATGTGGTAGAGAATTTGATTTTACACAACTTAGACCTTTGAAAAGTCAGATTTCATTGTGTTTTGACCGAGTTATGATCATTTGAAGATCATGGGTTCCAAGACTAGTGCTCTTGGCCAAGACTTGGAAAAGATGATGAACAGTGTTTGCACACTATAAAGTGCAACTTTGTGGGCGCATAGCCATATCATGTGGACACATAAGTCTATGTGTGGGCGCATAGACACCCTTGTGTTTGGGCACATAGACCTTCATGTGGGCGCATGACCTTTGGACGCATGACCTACACTGGATGGTGCTTGAGCCCCTAACTTGTAATCCTTCAAGGCATTTTCATGCTTGTTTGGGCACATAGACTTCTTCCTCTTGGGCGCATAGCTCACCTTGGGCTTGCATCATTCATAGACCCATGTTGTGCCAATAGTGGGCGCATGGCTCCCTGACTTGGGCGCATATGGCCATGAGACTTGTAGTGCATTTTGATTTGCCCCTTCCCCTTTGGGCGCATAGCCCTAGGAACCATGTGTGGGCTCAGGCACCCCCTTGGGCGCATGATGTCCCCAGGAACTCGACATGAACACGATGTTAGCATGACATATTAATGGAATGATAGCTCTTGATGGTGGTCGTTGTGGCGCACCCTTGACAAGAAATATTGACATGATAATCTGTACACGACATGATATATAAACACAGCATGATACATGAACATAAATGTGGTAATAACATGACAGTGGCCCGTCATGGCACACTTCAGACAAGAACATGACAGGCCAGTGCATGATAGTGGCCCGTTACGGTGCACTCTTGACAAGTAAGTATGACATGTAACCTTGAACGTCGTTGCGACGGCTATCTCGACTTGCTATGTAAATTCTCGTCTTGACACCGTGGGTGCTTGCTTGAAACTTGTTTGTACAAGCTACTAGTCTAGTCTCATCTTACATCATGTCTAGGACATGAGTCCCTGGTTACCACAGTCAAGGATTCATACTGAATCGGACTAATGTTAACGACTAGATTGATCAAGTAGTTCACTCTAAGGGATATTTCCCTAGTTACAGGCGATCCCGTTATCCTGGCCACACCTGATGGACTTGTAGCCTGCCGTCGAGTAGGGCACCTTTCAAGTCCACTGTCATGTGGGATACAAGGCACACTGTTATGTGTTGCACTCTAAGCCATCTAATAATTCTGGATAACTTTGCTAATCAACCATGCCTGGATAACCTGGATAGCTGCAGGGCCTGTGACTGCTGGAACATCTCATTGCATCTTGCTAGTAACTAGGCTTGTGATAACCCTAGCCAGTTAAAGTATCGAGCAGTACTCTTTGCTTGGCCGTGATTGATGGATGTAGTCTAGTCTAGTCTTTTCTAAGCAATGCCAGTCTATGATTATTTCAGCACATGCTTGTTCATACTTTACTCTTGTCGATAATTGGTTGGAGACTAAGCTCTGTTGAGGTGAAGGGTTACAACCTCGGTCCTTGTTTGGTTTACGGGTTGTAACTTGGCTACCGGAATGGTCCCTTAGTCGTCTTATCGTTTATCATCTTATTTTTCTCTAACTCATGTCTTTTATTATCCTTTATGTCTCATGTACAAATATGCTGGTTTTAGTTCTTAAGTGAAGCCTCCCTTGCGGCATTTGCTCTTTCTGGGGTCTGACCCAGTTGGTTTTGTATGGCCAGATTTCAGAGTAGGACCCGAGGATCTTCCAGCCTTCCAGCCATATGGTGAACACCAGACGTAATCCTGACAATGAGTGGGTTTTATTTTGTTCTCCCGTTCAATTGTAAAAATTATTCTTTTGGGGCGTTTAGACGCCGAACAAGTGTTAGCTCGTATTGAAACTTATACTTTTGTCTGCCTTCGGGCTGTAACATGATTGAAAAATCCTAGGGTTGATTATATATGACTGAAACTCTTGCTAGTCTTCACATTTCGTATGACTAGTTTCATGATCATCTGAATATGTAATGTTTAGGATGCCTTACCTTACATGTCTGATGATCTACTATATTGTAACATGTATTTACTTGTCTGAGATTGAGACACTAGGCTTGTTCTTGACCATGGGAGACTGATAGCTTGTAGATAAACCCTCATGCATCTAGACAGTTGTGACCGTTTGTCGAAGTGGATTACACTTCTATATATGTATCTGGCTGTGTCTGTTCCCCGCTCTCTAGTATTCTGGTTCTGGGATGTGACACGGTTTAATTGGTGGCCTATGTAGGTCTTGTAAATCAAGATGTGTGAGGATTTTACCGGATAGATGTCTCAATCAATACTCGTCCTTGATCGCTCATCGTGTCTTTGATTCTTCCCAAATCTTGACTTGATAACATGCTTATATCCTTGATCTATCGTAGTCCTTCCTTATTGTTCCTTATGTCATTGCTTTAGTGATATTGTTCCTGGTCCTACCAATCAGCCGGAAGGATCTCGACAAGTAACCCAGCAGCAACAAGGAGACCAAGCCCAGCACTCCGGAGCAGCCTTCCGAGTTATGCCTTCCGGGGATCCAGAGCCCCTAGTTCAACCAGTCCAGCCTGCAGAGACTGATAATGGAGTCTTGGTAGGACTCATCCATGAGTTGCTCGCCTCTCAAGATCGTCGAGGTGACGCCCTGCACCAGACAGTACAGGATGCTATGGAAAGAGTTGGTTACCAAGAGAACAATACGGCCAACAGCTTCAAGCACTTGAACCCTCCTTTCTTTGATGTCAGTGAAGATGCTATCGCTGCTGATGCTTGGCTTCAGGATATAGAAGTTATCCTAGAGGCGGCTAGGATTCTCGAAGGAGAGAAGGTGGTCGTTGTGCGCCTGTAGTTATTAGACATAGCCCGCACCTGGTGGACGATGTTAGCAGTTGGTTTGGCGACACATATCCCATTTCAATGACAAATTTCAGATCAAGTACTTCAATATTGTAGCTCGGTACGACCTACAGACGAGGTTCACCAATTTGAGGCAGATGAGCAGGACAGTCAACGATTATGCGGCCGAGTTTTCAAGACTAAGTCAGTTTGCTCCCACCTTGGTGGCGACCAAATTATACCGAGCCCAGCGATTCCATTAGGGACTCCAGCTAGAGATTATTATAGCTGTAGAGCAGTTCGAGCACCAGACATTTGATGTCGTCTTGCGAGCAGCAAAGAGGCATAAATATACTTCTTAGAGGATAGTGGACCGAACTGGAGGCCGGAAGAGGTCCCATAGGCAAATGTCCCATTCATCAACTCCAGCCTCGGCAGCTAGGGATTTGAATATAGGAACTCCGAGGCGGGCAGCCTAAGTTACGTCGGTTCACCATTCAACCCCGATGTACCCTCAACAGCAGAAGCAGTCTTCCGCAATGGGCTACTCTCATTGTGGGAAGCCCGATCACGTTGTTTCAGAGTGTCGCAGAGCACAAGGATTGTGCTTGGCTTATAGGGCATCGGATCACATGATAGGGTCTTGTCCGCACAGGGCTAGTTTATCATCAACTCTAACCAGTCCATCGGTCAGGGGACCAGCTCCAGTTCAGCAGCAGCACTAGTTTCCGAGGCCCTTGCCGCCTCACACCCAAGCTTTCCAGCAAAGGCCGCAGCAGTATGCCCAGGCCCAAGCTCAGAACCAGAACAGGCAGAGAGGTTTCCAGCAGAGGGGATCAGCACCAAGAGGTGGTGGCAGGTACCATTCTCGGCAACTCTTTTTCTGTATCAATATTATTTGATTTTAGAGCATCGCATTCATTCATGTCTGTACGATTCATAATACGGATAGGACTGGAGCCCGAGTCATTATTAGTAAGGCTTAATATACTTACTGGTAATGGTTTTACGGGAGTAGATAGAGTTTTTTCCTCATATAGATTCACTGTTAGCGGTAGATAGTTTCCCGCTAGGTTGATACAGTTTTCGATGGCCGATTATGATATGGTCTTAGGAATGGATTGGATGAAGAATCAGTATGCGAGAATAGACTGCCATCTTTGCTGGATTATTTTTGGTATTCCCGGCGAGGCAAAATTTTCATTTTCCAGGGGCGAAGTAGAACCTTCTCCCCCGGTCATGTGGATGGCAGTTGCAGCGGCGGTTCAGTTTTCCAGAGTAGTTGAAGAGTTTCTCGATATATTTTCCGAAGAGCTTCCAGGTATGCCGCCAGAGAGAGAGATAAAGTTCACAGTCGACTTGATTCCCGGGACGGCACCAGTATCAGAGAGAGTCTACAGAATGGCACCATCAGAATTAGAGATCTTGTACAAGATGATTGAGGAACTTAGAACCAAAGGATTCATTCGTGCTAGTGGATCGCCTTGGAGAGCCCTAATGCTCCTAGTAAAGAAAAAGGATGGTACGTCAAGATTACGTGCTGATTATCATACCGTGAACTCTGTAACAATTAAGAACAGATATCCTCTACCAAGGATAGATAATTTGTTTGATCAGCTCATGAGAGCGGCAGTATTCTCGAAGATTGACTTACAATCAGGGTACCATCATACCAGAGTTAGAGAGCGAGACATCCCGAAGACAGCGTTCAGATCAAGATATAGACATTAAGAGTTCTTTGTTATGCCATTTGGAGCGACCAATGCGCCAGTCGTATTCATGGACCTCATGAATCGTATCTTCATATCCTATTTAGATCAGTTTGTGATAGTGTTCATAGATGATATCTTGGTTTATAGCAAGAATGAAGCAAAGCATGAGAAACATCTCCGTATAGTCCTTCAGTTTCTCAAAGAGCACCAGTTGTACGCGAAGTTTAATAAATGCGAGTTCTGGCTTGATCACATTTCGTACCTAGGGCATATCATCACCAGAGGTGGAGTAGAAGTGGAGCCCTAGAAGATTGTGGATATAGAGATATAGCCAGTTCCTAGCACCATCACAGAAGTTCGAAGTTTTCTTAGATTGGCCGGCTATTACCGGCGGTTTATATCAAAATTTGCCTAGATTTTAGCACCCATGACTCAGTTTACCCGCAAGGATGTGTAGTTTGCTTGGACAACAGAGTGTTAGAGTTCATTTGAGAAGTTGAAGCAAGGATTGATGACGGCACCCATTCTTACGCTTTCAAATAGGATTGGAGGATTTTTATTTTATTGCGACGCATCCGACAAGGAATTAGGATGTGTCTTGATACAGCATGGGAAGGTTGTAGCTTATGCATCACGACAACTTCGTGATCATGAGAGGAATTAACCAACACATGACTTGGAGTTAGCAGCAGTAGTTTTTGCATTAAAGCTGTGGAGGCATTACCTGTATGGAGATCGGGTAGAGATTTTTACCGACTACAAGAGTCTTAAGCATATGTTTACTTAGAAGGATCTCAACATGCGTCAGAGGAGATGGCTAAAGCTACTTGTGGATTACGACATCAACCTGCAGTATCATCCTGGAAAGGTCAACGTTGTTGTAGATGTATTGAACAGAAGAGCTGGAGTTTATTTTCTAACAGCACAGCCAGAGTTGTTAACAGATCTTCAGAAGTTGGGTATTGAAGTTGTTCTTCCTACCAATGTGGCATTGATGGCCAGTATGCAAATTTAGTCCAGTATAGTTGAAAGGATCAAAATGGTGCAATCAGCAGATTCTAATCTTCAGCGGCTCAGAGTAGAATGTGTAGCAGGACGAAGACTAGAGTTATGCATTCATGAGGATGGTATACTTTGACATGGAAAGCGTCTTTGTGTACCCAGTGGTAATATCAGACGGGAGATCATGGCAAAGGCTCACAGTTCTCAATATTCCATTCATCCCGGTGGCACGAAGATGAACCGAGATATCCGTCAGCATTTCTGGTGGAATGGCATGAAGAGGAAGATAGCCCGGTTTGTCTCTCGTTGTTTAGTTTGCTAACAAGTTAAAGATGAACATTAGAGACCGACTGGACTTCTTCAATCTTTATCGATCCTAGAATGGAAATAGGAGCACATTACCATGGATTTTGTAATTGGGTTACCTAAATCTCCAGCTGCGAGAGATGCTATTTGGGTTATAGTTGATCGTCTCACGAAGGTAGCTTATTTTCTGCCCTTTCAGAATTGGCCCGTCAACAGATCAGCTAGCAGAGATGTACCTTAGGCAGATAGTCAGATTGCATGGAGTGCCAATTAGTATCATATCAGACAGAGACTCAAGATCTACATCTCACTTTTGGCGGAGTCTTCAAGAGAGTTTGGGGACTCGTCTCAAGTTCAGTTCAGCCTATCATCCGCAGACAGATGGTCAGTCCGAGCGAACAATTCAAACTCTTGAGGATATGTTAAGATCATGTACACTTGACTTCGGTGGTTCGTGGGAAGATCACTTGCACCTAGTGGAGTTCTCGTACAACAACAGTTTCCAGGCCAGTATTTAGATGGCACCTTTCGAGGCATTGTATGGCAGGAAGTACAGATCTCATTTAGCCTAGAATGATGTTGGCAAGAGGCAGATGCTTGGTCTCAAAATGATTTCATAAACTATTGAGGTGGTCAGACGAGTCGGAGATCATCTTCGAGTTGCGCAAGATCGTCATCGTCATTGGGCCGATTCTAAGTGGCATCCCCTTGAGTTTTCTGTCGGCGACCACGTATTCCTTAGGATCTTGCCTACCCATAGCATCATTCATTTTGGCGTACGAAGAAAGCTTAGTCCTAGGTATATAGGGCCGTTTGATATCCTTGAGAGAGTAGGTGATGTGTCCTATCGTCTCGTTCTTTCGCCGTCGTTACATGAGGTACATGCCGTGTTCCATGTATCCCAATTGCAACGGTATATCCCGAACCCGAGTCATATTCTTGATCATTCGAAATTGGTTGTTGATACCAACCTTTCGTATGAGAAGAGACCCGTGTCCATATTGGACCAAAGAGAGAAGATACTCAAGAACGAGACTATCAGTTTAGTCTGTGTTGCTTGGGGTCATCACTCTTTGGGTGAGTCAACGTGGGAGCATGAGGATGATATTCGATCGCGATATCCCGATCTGTTTGACTCATAAGGTATAATGTCTTTTTTATGCCTTATGCTTTAATTCTTTGCTTGTATGAATGATTGTATGATTGATTGCTTAGTCATATATTGCTTGTGATTAGTATAGCTTGTCCCGACCTCTCTAGCCTCTTGATTAAAATTTCGAGGACATAATTCTTTTAAGGTGGGAAGATTTGTCGACCCCGTTTTCCATTATACGTATTTCCAGTATACGTGTACAGAATCTTGACCCGTATTTTTACTTATCTTGCCTTGCTAGCTACTACTGGTTTAATCTTGCTTAGGTTTATCATGGCATATCATGGTTTGACTTGGTTCATTGTGGTTTGGCTTAGTTTATTTTTCCATTGTTCAACATGTTAAGCCCCCCATTTAAAAGCCAGCAACCTTCTCTCTCCTCCATTATTTCTTCTTCTTCTTCATTTACTTCTCCCACCCACCAAAGAAAAACCCTAGGCAAGTGCAACTTGCTTCATGAAGGAACCCTCCATTTTATTGTTCTAATCTCTTCTATGCAACATTCTGTGCTACTTTAGTTCTTATCATTTTGCATTTTCATGTATATAATTGTGTAGATCTAACTTTGCACCATTTTAGGGTTTTCTTGGATTTTGATCTAGTAAACCACCTTGTTTTCGAAAACTAAGAGTTCTATGTGGTAGAGAATTTGATTTTACATAACTTAGACCTTTGAAAAGTCAAATTTCATTGTATTTTGACCGAGTTATGTTCATTTGAAGATCATGGGTTCCAAGACTTGTGCTCTCGTCCCGAAGATGATGAACAATGTTTGCACACTATGAAGTGCAACTCTGTGGGCGCATAGCCAGATCATGTGGGCACATAATTCTATGTGTGGGAACATAGACACCCTTGTGTTTGGGCGCATAGACCTTCATGTGGGCACATGACCTTTGGGCACATAACCTACATTGGATGGTGCTTGAGCCCCTAACTTGTAATCCTTCAAGGCATTTTCATGTTTGTTTGGGCGCATAGACTTCTCCCTCTTGGACGCATAGCTCACCGTGGGCTTGCATCATTCATAAACCCATGTTTTGCCAATAGTGGGCGCATGGCTCCCTAACTTGGGCACATATGGCCATGAGACTTGTAGTGCATTCAAACTTGCCCCATTCTCCATTGGGCGCATAGTCCTAGGACCCATGTGTGGGCGCAGGCACCCCCTTGTGCGCATGATGTCCCCAGGTTCCCCTTTCTTGATTTTTGTACCCATTTTATATCCTTACACCTTTTCGATATGAACTCGACAAGAACACGATGTGAGCATGACATATTAATGGAATGATAGCACTTGATGGTGGCCATTGTGGCACACCCTTGACAAGAAATATTGACATAATAATCTGTACGCGACATTATATGTGAACACGGCATGATACATGAACATGAACGTGGTAATAACATGACAGTGGCCCGTCGTGGCGCACTCTAGACAAGAACGTGACAGGCCAGTGCATGATAGTGGCCGGTTGTGGCACACTTTTGATAAGTAAATATGACATGTAACCTTGAACGCCGTTGCGACGGCTATCTCGACTTGCTAAGTAAATTCTCGTCTTGACACCGTAGGTGCTTGCTTGAAACTTGTTTGTACAAGCTACTAGTCTAGTCTCGTCTTGCATCATATCTTGGACATGAGTCCCTGGTTACCACGGTCAGGGATTCATACTGAATCTGACTAAGGTTAATGACTAGATTGATCAAGTAGTTCACTCTAAGGGAGATTTCCCCAGTTTCAGGCGATCCCGTTATCCCGACCACACCTGATGGACTTGTAGCCTGTCGTCGAGTAGGGCATATTTCCAGTCCACTGTCATGTGGGACACACAAATGAAACAAGTACAAGGCACACTGTTATGTGTTGCACTCTAAGCCATCTAATAATTCTGGATAACTTTGGTAATCAACCTTGCCTGGATAACGTGGATAGCTGCAGGGCCTGTGTAACGTCCTAGTTCCAAAATACTTAGGACTAAGTACGTATCCATGCCAGCTGCATACATATGAAGTATACTCCAATATATGGAACCATCGTATATATACATAAGCTATAAAATACAGTAATCCATGATACTAATCTCATCCATAATAAAAGAATCAATATAAAATAGGAATCAACACAGAATTATAATTTGTATAAAAGTTGGGCGAAGACAAAGTCCACTAGCATCTATCTGAAATAAAATGTACAAGAAGGTATATATAAAATAACAAGACAAGCCAAGTGTAATCATCTTCTAAGAATAGAGCACAAGTCATAGCCTTAGCTAGAGCACCTGCAGAAATCACAAGACACACCTGGAGGAATCACCAGGTCCTCAGAGGGACGTAACAAGATACATGAAGAACATGTCATATAAATACTGAATATAAAATATGCCACAATCAAAGAAAGTGACAAGACATAAATAAGGTAGCCTAACCGTACTAAAGTGAACATGCAGTTGAGAAATAATCCTTTCGACTCATGAGCCCTGGCTGTAAATTGGATCAGCATAGTCCCTATATAGGGCACCAGGGTCCCACGTCCGTAATGTCCGAAGATCGTTAGAGGGCATCATGTGCAACGGGGTACGTCCATAACGCTCTGGAAAATGTCAGCGGGCACCTGGAGCCTGCGTCACCGGAGGAGCGCACAGGTAAGCAGAGAAGTGCAAAAAAGCCCATACGTTAGGTATTGTTCTCCCCACCCAATGTACCTATCAAGTCGCATCCGCGATCATGTACCTCTACTAACTGCTAAGTCTACTAATATGCTCCTATTAGCAGTTAGTCCTAACGCATGTGCACGGGTGATCAGCCAACACGCAAGGACCTCTACATGCCACTTATCTCACATATACTCGTGGTACAACTGTGTCGAGGTATATGCGATATACTACAAATGGTAGTCCCTTAACTCTATGTCCATATGCAATCAAAGGATAATAACAAATAGGCTAATATCACTGAGGAAGTAGTAAATGAAGAACTGTAAGAACTCGAAATAAATGAACAATGATATTTAATAAAATACAAACAGAAAATAAACAGTATAATGGCAAGGTATCTTGCCTGGTATGTCGCCTGGGGGTGTGATGTTCTGTCAAGTCTTAATAGTCCAATAGCCACGATCGAGGCGTAGGGGTCCGAAATCAAAAAGGAAGTAAGGATACGATTAGTCATGATCAGCTAAGATAGTTGACGAGAATTTATGGAAATAAATACATGTACTAATTTTAGAAAACTATTTTTATAATAAGTTTACGTAATTACTTGAATATACCTTATATATACAATTTTGAAAAAAATACCTTTTTATTAGCCAAATATATGTCCATATAACACTTGAAGAACTGAAAATAATTTAAGGCTATAATTACTCTAAGTTTGTAATATATAAATTTTTAGCAGAAATCTATATTTTATTAATTAGATTAGTATTTAAAGAATACTATAAAATATTTTATAATCAAGAAGATACACTTTTAAGGGTAAAGATATTTATATTTAAAACTATATTTTACTAATCAAGATATTCTTTAGAAAAAGAATATAATAATATAAAAACAATTTAGGTAAAATCCATTCACCATATCCTATGAATATATAATAATATATTTTTGTTTTAAAACTAGAATTTGCAATTTAAATTTTGATATTGGTAACAAATATATCAACAGTATTAAACTTAATTATAATAGTAGTAATACTAAACAATAATAATATTAACATTAATAATAATAATATAACTAAAAAATATAATAATATTATTAAAAATAATAATATTATAAAAAAACTAGTATAAGAAACCAGTATAGAGAAGCAGTATAAAGAACCCAAGGAATGGGTTGCCATCAAAGGAGGAAAAAGTGAGGGTTTTACCGGAGGGGATCGGCGGCGGCGGGCGACGAGACCGTGTCTCTGGCGCCGGAGGGACGATACTCGGTCGCAGGCCTCACGGTTGCGCGGAAGCCAGGATGGCAGCGCCACAAATTTGGTACTGCGTTCGGCGGATACCAACGCCGCAGAATGGCGCGCACGCGTGGACGAAAGTGCTACTCCGGCGGGCTGGAGTAGGGCTTCTCCTCGGTGGCTGCCATCGCGACAGGGGCAAGCGAACGATGGAGGAGGTCAGCACGGCGGTCGGTTCGTGGATACGGCAGACGGCGGTGGATGTGGTTCATCTGCGCTGACGCCTAGTTTGGCCGCTCAGTAGTGCATCAGATCCGAGAAGTACGGGTCGAGGCCAACGCCGAAAGAGGGGACGCTGCGGTGGTGAGGTGAGTTTGGGGTTTCTCTATGTCTTTGGTTGGTGGTATTGAATTTTGGGTGGTGGTCGTAGTTTATAGTGGTGACTGCAGCCGATGATGGCCGTAGCGGGGGCAGTTTTGGCTGATGGTGGCAGTGATGGTGATGGCAATGGTGTTTGGTTGGTAACGGTGTTGGTGGTGGCGGACAGGAATAACAGCTGGTTATGATGCCAGATGTGGCGATGGTACAGGGGCTTGTGGTCGTTGGTTCAGGTAGTGGTGGTGCTAGGTATAGGAAAGAAGGCTGGTAGGATTTCGTCGATAGTCGGAAGGCACTCGGGAAGGCGGAGGTGATGGATCGATGGCGAGGATGATGGTCGAAGGCGGAGGTGACTGCTGGAACATCTCATTGCGTCTTGCTAGTAACTAGGCTTGTGATAACCCTAGCTAGTTAAAGTATCAAGTCGTACTCTTTGCTTGGCCATAATTGATGGATGTAGTCCAGTCTAGTCTTGTCTAAGCAATACCAGTCTATGATTATTTCAGCACATGTTTGTTCATGCTTTACTCTTGTCGATAATTGGTTGGAGACTAAGCTCTGTTCAGGTGAAGGGTTACAACCCTGGTCCTTGTTTGGTTTATGAGTTATAACTTAGCTACCGGAATGGTCCCTTAGTCGTCTTATTGTTTATCATCTTGTTTTCTCTAACTCATGTCTTTTATTATCCTTTATGTCTCATGTGCTAATATGCTGGTTTTAGTTCTTAAGTGAAGCCTCCCTTATGGCACTTGCTTTTTCTGGGGTCTGACCCAGCTGGTTTTGTATGGCCAGATTTTGGAGTAGGACCCGAGGATCTCCAAGCCTTCCAGCCTGATGGTGAACACCAGACGTAACCCTAGCAACGAGTGGGTTTTATTTTGCTCTCCCGCTCAATTGTAAAAATTATTCTTTTGAGACGTTTAGCCACCGAGCAAGTGTTAGCTTGTGTTGAAACTTATACTTTTGTATGCCTACGGGCTGTAACATGATTGACAAATCCTAGGATTGATCAATATGACTAAAACTTTTGCTAGTCTTCAAATTTCGTATGACTAGCTTCATGATCGTCTGAATATGTAATGTTTGGGATGCCTTACCTTACATGTCTGATGATCTACTATCTTGTAACATGTATTTACTTGCTTGAGATTGAGACACTAGGCTTGTTCTTGACCATAGAAGACTGATGGCTTGTAGATAAACTCTCATACATCTATACATCCGTGATCATATGTCGAGGTGGATTACATTTATATATACGTAGCTGGCTGTGTCTATCTCCCGCTCTCCAGTATTATTCTAGTTCTAGGGCGTGATAATTATCTCATGAATTCTCTTGCCCCAGAACTCCTCAGCATAATAGAGTTATAG
This sequence comes from Iris pallida, assembly GCA_029216955.1. Classification (NCBI taxonomy): domain Eukaryota; kingdom Viridiplantae; phylum Streptophyta; class Magnoliopsida; order Asparagales; family Iridaceae; genus Iris; species Iris pallida. The sequence continues at coordinate 9,079,434 of JANAVB010022800.1, forward strand.
AAAGGAAGAACATAACTCTCGGTGATTTGGCCAGAGTTATGCTTAATCAGTATAATCTTCCTAAGTACTTTTGGGCAGAAGATGTCTATACAGCATGCCATGTATTGAATAGAGTTCTTATTAGGCTGATCTCTAAAAAGACTCCTTATGAATTATGGTTTAATAGAACTCCTAATCTCAGCTATTTCAAGGTCTTTGAATGAAAATTTTACATTCTAAATACGAAAGACAACTTGGAAACATTTGACGAAAAAGATGATAAAGGAATTTTCTTGGGATATGCGACTAAAATCAAAGGATACAGAATATTCAATAAGAAATCGCTTACTGTTGAAGAATCAATCAACGTCAAGTTCGATGAGCTGAATGTCAAAAGACAATACGACAGTGACAATGAAGAAGAAACTCCCACAACAGAAGATACTTCCACGTCTTATCTGGAAAGTTTATCGAAACACATGCGATTTGCACCAGTCCATCCCGAAGACCTGGTAATCGGTGATGTATCAAAAGGCGTAGGCACTCATTCTAGCTCAAGACAATTGGTAATAGCAAATGTTGCTTTTATTTTCAAAATTGAACTTAAAATATTTTAGAAGCATTTTCTGATAAATTTTGGATTTCTGCTATGCAAGAGGAACTTAACCAGTTTGAATGGAATCAAGTTTGGGAACTTGTTCCCAGACCTATTAATCATCCGATCATTGGTAATAAATAGGTGTTCCGAAATAAGTTAGATGAAAATGGCTTAGTCACACGCAACAAAGCACGTCTAGTAGCTCAAGGCTGTAATCAAGAAGAAGGCATTGACTATGATGAGACATATGCTCCAGTTGCTAGATTAGAGTCCATTTGTATGCTTTATGATTTTGCAAGTTTTTATGGTTTTAAACTTTTTCAGATGGATGTTAAAAGTGCATTTTTAAATAGTTTATAAAAGAAGAAGTTTTTGTAAAACAACCTCCAGGCTTTGAAGATTTCAAATTTGCTGATCATATATTCAAGCTTCGGAAAGCTCTCTACGGTCTCAAACAGGCACCCCGGGCATGGTATGAGTGCCTTAGTTCTTTCCTACTTGAACACGATTTTTCAAAAGGGAAGGTTGATTCAACTTTGTTTATAAAATCTTTGGATAAAAACATTTTATTAATGCAGATATATGTAGATGACAGAATTTTTGGAGCTACTAATAAGATGCTATGTAACGAGTTTGCTAAATATATGCAGAGGTATGATTGGTAGTTTACTATACTTAACTGCTAGTCGTCCAAACATTATGATTGTTGTATCTTTATGTGCTAGATATCAGGCTTGTCCTAAAGAATCATATGTAAGTGTTATTAAGCGTATCTTGCGATATCTTAAAGAAACATTGACAACCAGTCCTTGGTATCCTAAATCTGATTCATTTGACCTGATAGGTTACTCAGACGCAGATTTTGCTGGATGCAAAGTCGATCGTAAAAGTACCAGTGGTACATGTCATTTTCTATGACAGTCCTTAGTCTTCTAGTTTTCTAAAAAATAATATTCAGTTGCATTATCAACTACTGAAGCTGAGTATATAGCTGCAGGACGTTATTGTGCACAAATTTTGTGGATAAAACAAACTCTGGAAGACTTTCAATTATCCTTTCGTTATATTCCCATTTACTGTGATAACACTAGCTGTATAAATCTCAAGAAGAATCCCATATGTCATTCACGCACTAAACACATAGAAATTAGACATCACTCTTTGTGAGACCATGTTTTGCAAGGTGATATTATTTTAGAATTTGTTGATACTGAACATCAACTAGCTGACATCTTCACAAAGCCTTTGGTTGAAGATTGTTTTAACCTTATACGAAAAGAATTAGGAATTATGGATATTAAGGTAATATAATATAATATTATTATTTAATGAACATGAATTCGCTAAATTTATTTTGGTTATAAGCCGAAAGGGTCCTTCTGTCACACAGGTTTAAATAACCTGAAGCGACCCGGTATACTAGTCTTTGAACTACCGCTAGCTTGGATCCGTCCCCTAAAGCTAACCCAAAGTAGCTATAGCAATTTATGGGAATTAATTAATAAATATTAAATTATTTTCTTGAACACAGTTATTTCTAAATTATTTTCGTATTTATGTTAAAAACTATCACACTGTTTCCAACTCTGCCTTGAAACCCTAGTGACCAAACTCGATCAGAGTTCAGGCCAAACTCGGACCGAACTCGATCTGGGGGATTTCGAACAGAAGCTGGATAGCCGACCCCTCCTCTATTTAAAACCTCTTCATCATCATCTTCTTCCTCAAGCACCACCAAACCCTACTGAAAACCCTAACCCTAATCTCTTTGTTCTCCCTTATCCAAGCTCTTCAAGCTTTTAAATTTCGAATTTGGAGCTCTCTCGAGGTTTCCTTCTAATGTTCACCATCAATTTTGGTATATCTCTCTCTTTTCTCTCCGTGCTATTTTTCATATAGCTCCCAAGCAACCTATTTCTTCTTAAAAGAAGAGGAAGGTTGATAAAGGTTCATCCTCTACTCATGAGGCAGCCTCCTTTTCTCTTTACACTCCTTCGAGACAAGACGGAGATTTCTACGATAAATTTATTTTTGTGTCCCAAGAAGCTTTGGACTCTTGGTTCACGAATTTTCATAAAAGAAAAATCTGTCCGGGTGCTTCTATCAATGTCACACTATTTCCTGATCACTCTAGCGTATTCATATATCATCATTTGCTAGATTTAGTTCAATGTACTTTTCCTGTTTATACCAATGCCATTCGTATGTTTTATTGTAATTTTTCGGTAACAAAAGGCACGGTAAAATCTAAAGTTGGTGGAGTCGACATTGAGTTCGATGTCGATTATCTCGCGATCATTCTCCACGTACCCAATGACGGGGAAGCACTTGTAGAGATTACATCTATTGAGTTTTCCGAGGGAACAAGTTTTGACTCCTTCCGTGATTCGCTTTATGAGCTGAATCCTTGACCCCATGACACTCTTCGCCCTAGACATATGAACAACTACTTCTATGATATCCATCGTATGGTGTTCTCCACTATCCTTCCTAAGAACACTGCAACAGATGAGATTTCTTACATGGAACTCAGCAATTTGTCATCTTCACTTCCATGTTTCCTTCAGTCTATCCAAGACTATCATCTCCGTTATGGAACGTTGTCGCAAGAATTCCTCGCGATGTCTTCTATATGCGATATATCTTCCTATTATATTTTAGTATTTTGAGGTCAGTCTTGAAGACTGTGCTGAGGATGCTTCTCATGCCTATCTTCATGAGCATCGTCGCCCAGCTCAGCCTGCAGAGGTTCCACCTCCTACAGTTGCTCCCACTTCTACTGACTCCTAGGCTACTCATCCTCCTGCCGGTGTTACTCTTGAGTCCCTTCATACTCTCATGTTGGATCAGTTCCGAGCTATGGATTTCCATACTACACTTCAGCTCTAAGCCATCTCAAACACGGTTCATGATTTATCATATAGCCTTCCTCACAACCCTAGTGGCCCCATTCCTATGGTTCGTGATCCATCCAGGCTTGGCTATCTCATCGATGACCATGAGGCGCAGCATTACTTTGATACTGCTGCCGCTCGATATGACTCCAGCTGATCTGCTGAGATCGGTCCTTCTAGTGCTGCTGGTGCTGCAGCTGCTGCTGATGATGAGGATGATAATTAAGAATGTGTTTTCCTCGTGATAGTTCAGTGACTTTTTGTTATGTTTTGACTTTATGCATGTATTAGTGATAAATGCTACTTTCAAGCATTATCAGTTATGACTTTTTCATTTTTTTTATGTATACAAAACTCTTTTCAGTTTATGCTAGTATTTTCATTGTTCCATGCATGTCATCTTTTGTGGTTTCATAATATTACTATACCATTTTGCTATTATAACAAAATGGGGGAGTAAGATTGATAATTGATAAGATTGAGATTGATATTTTATTGATTTCATTGATAATAAGATTGATTTAATTTATCTTGGCTATAACTTAAGATTTCTTATGCTTATTTACTGTATTACTAATTTGGTTTGAAAGAATGTTCGTTTAAGACTCTACAGATATAGTTTCAGCAGAATGTTTTATTACGAGGGAGTAATAAGACTTGATCGTAGACTACGGGGGAGCATTGAACATTGCATTGTATCAACTGTTTGACGGACAAAAAGCTACTACCATACCTTCCGTACTCATCAAGTCTACTTCCACTTCAAGCTGAACCGTTCTTTAAGTATCAATCGTAAGTTTTGTCACATTATCAAAATGGGGGATATTGTTGGCACATTTAGCCATAGTCAAACCGATTTCGATAAGTGTCTTAAAAACTTCGATCTCGATATGAAAAGAAACGAAGAATGCAGATTGCGTCTCTCTGAGATTTTATATTTATTCTGTATTTTTCTATTTTATTGAGTTTAGAATATCTGTGAATCGGGATCACTGGCAATTAGAAGTCTATCCTTGATTCTATCCTAAACCAAATC
>JANAVB010022800.1:9088940-9298231 GCA_029216955.1 Iris pallida
TGTCTAATTTTGTATTCTTTATTTCCTTACGAATCCTGGACTTCTTCATATCGACCTTGGATATTCTAGATGTTGTCAAATCATCGCATCACCACCAGATAAGATACCTTGCCATTTACTAATTATTTACTTTTAGCTCTTCATATTCATTTATTATTTATCTATTTTATGTGATATAGATTGTTCTTCCAAATCGTATTTAGAAGAAAATATTATTTAGTTATGTTTCTCGTTATTTTATTTATTTCTGTGCACATTGACCTAGAGTTAAGAGACTGTCTTTTGTTTGTATTGCATTCATTGGCCTTGATACATGTGGGCCATAAAGTTGCGAGTCACATATAGATTCGGACTTGCGTAGCGACTTATTATCGGACGTATATGTCGTACGATAGGTTATAACTGCTAATAGAATTTTCATGATTAGTAGATTTAGAAGTTATTAGGGGTATATATTGTGGATACAACATAGATAGGCATGGGGTTGGGAGGACAGTTCCTTAGCATATGGGCTACTATGCATATTACCTTTTTGTGACGTACACTCTGTCGGAGATGCGGGTTGACGATCCTGTATTTACTGATGGCCACTGATGATCGAGGAAACATTATGCTTTGAGGCCCTTGGTGCTCAAGAGTGGACTTTGCCAATCCCATTTTTAGCCAGAGAGCATATGTGTTGAAGGTTGTTCTTAAATTACATATTCACATAGAATAGTTAGGTGACCTTTATCCGTTCTGATATACATACTTTTCTGTATTATTAATGTACTTATGCTTGATCATGGAATGGACAGTATTTTATTGCGAACTAGTGTGCCACCCCTTGTCCTTGTTTAATTATAGAGGTGGTTCACTGCTTCGATAATAGAATACTGGACCGTATTGTGATCCGGATTATCATGTAGTAGTTTATATTCAGTTATATGGCATATTTTCTGTATCTTGTTACGTTCGGCTGAGTACTTGGTGATCTCTCCAGATATAGACGATCGACAGTTTCCCGAAGTGTACGGTTCCGGACTAGAGTCTTTCTTTGCGGACTACATGACCTTTCCTCCTAAGATGGTGGACTTATTTAGTTGTTATTCTTTATCTCATGTATCCCAATATATTCTTTAGATTCACTTGGTAGTGGATTTGTCTTCACCCAGCAACTTGTTCATTGACATTTCATATTTGATTTAAGGATATTTTTATTCCTTTATTTTCTTTGGATAGTTTAGTGAGCCATGACTATCTATATACTGCATATACAGCTTAATTATATTTATTATATGGATGGCATGCTACGTTACCTAGTCCTACGTATTTTGGGACTGGGTGTTACAACGGTCACCTCATCAATTGGTTAACAAGTATGGACCGTACAGATGGTTTGAACAATATGGAAATTAAGTACAAGTTGAGAAGGAATGGAAAGCAATGATCCTAAATGATAGACTATTGAGGTAGCGATGTTGGATTTTGAATTTAAATAGTTGGTCCAATTGGATAAACACAACTTGAGTACAATATAGAAATGTACGTTGGATCAAGCATTTCATGACACAATTTGCATGTTAAAAACTAAAAAATTTGGACATTGGATTGATAAACTTTACATGATGACTTCGAGATTTATCAATGAGAATTGCTGATTAACTTTGTCAATTATTTGGTAACTCTATAATGACACTTCATTGGATATAGCTCTGAGAATGATTAAAGGTTTATAGATTTGACCCTAGAGTGTCGGTTGGTTTCTTAGAGCCGGGTTTGTCGGAAAAGATACTTCAGTTGTTCTGATTGGGATGAAGTTCATAAGATTGGGGTAGCGTTCCTTGTCTTTTAAATCAGCAGATCATAGATTGTCCCTATAATAAGGATAGATTTTTCCCTAAGATAGATTAGTATGTCCCTGATACCCATCCATTTTAGATAAGTATGTCCCTGTTACAGCAATATGCAACCAATGGTGAGAATAATTTTCTTAAATAATAGAACATTACTGGAATTGAAAACATTCTGGGCTAATATAAAAAGACAAACCTCAACTTCGACCATGATTTTGAAGTTTTGGTCTTATAAACAATTTTTGTTCTTCCACAAGTGATCATTCGGATTAAATGAATGTGTATACTCCAATCTAGCTCTATTCTTTCTGAATGTAGGCTAGTGTTAATTAGCATGATGGTGGACTATGTATGGAACAACAGAATTCAATGCAATACAAGGTGAAAAAACTAAGTCCTTGTCACATGTAGTGCAGCCAAAGTTGGAGCTACAACAGCAACGTGAAGCCCCACCGTCAGAACTTCCCTCTTCGACCGACCCCCAGCACCCTTGGTGAGTTCTACAACATCGAAGATCCTTTGTTGATGGTGAAGGAGTATACCAAAGGCACTTAGTGTTCAAATTTATGCCTAAAAGTGTTTACCTAATCAACTTAATATTTTTTGTCAGGTTCCTATTTTTTAAATATAATGGATATGGTTCTATATTGGCAGACATGGTACGATATGGACATGATTAGATATGGACATGAAAATAATATACAACATTCATTTTGTTAAAAATAATGATGATGTTTTAAATTTAGCCTAGGGTAAACTAAAATACTGGCTCTGCCCTTGCATGCAAGGGGTATTTTAAAAACCAAAAGAATGTGTTGTTTGATTCTTTGCTTGAATTCTTTCTTGAATATAAAATTTGGAAACAAAATCATTGATTCCTCCCCCTTAGTTATAACCGAATAAAGGGTAAACTACGTAAATCCCCATATGGCACGTCCTTCCATAGACCACTATTCACAATTTTAATTTTTGCTTAAAGAGAGTAATACTTACATATCGCACGTGTTGACAATTTATAACGCTGCGAAGATTTCATAACCAGATCAACCAACCAAATTATTCTAGAAATTTTTAGTGGGCTTATATATTGAGCACCTTAACCAAACTTAGGGTAAACAAGAATAATTATTCACTAGGGCAAATTCAAGAGTGAAGGAGATTAAGGGAGTATTAGAGATATGTTAACATGGACTTGGTCAAAAGATTTATCCTTATCCATACAAGATTCCATGTAGTTATTAACTTTTTCTATTCAACATATTTTGTATATAGCTAGTAGATTATAAAAGTTGTTATTGTAGTTTTTTTGAACAGATTTGTATATAGGTAGTAGATATTTGTAGATTTTCTTTTATCTCGTTATTTTAGATGTACTAGCAAAAATACAAGAGAATTTGGTCTTCCTTATTTCAAATAAGACATACAAATTTGCCTTCTATTCAATATGGTAATAGACATCCCAAATACCCTTGTGTCTAATATTTTCTTGTGTAATTTCCTTATGGATCTCATGCCTCAGTTCTCTATATTGATTCAACTAATTTTTTATCAAAACCTAAATTAGAGAAAGTTTTTCACATTCCTCCTTTTAAGTTAATTTAATTTATTATCCCTCTTTCAAATTACTCGATCTAATGATTATAAAGTTTTTTTTTTATCTTAGCAGTGTTTGTTTAAGGCCAACTAACAAAGATGGTGATTCGTTAGGGTGATCAACAGAATGGTCTTTGTTTATTAAGTTCTTCTTTTACATGTTCTTCATTAGACCAAAAAAAATTGACCTATGGCATTGGCTCCTAGGTCACCCATCTTTGTTGTATTTTAAATTTATAGCCAGAAATTTTCATTATATTAAGTCATCTTTTAGTTGTCCATGTGATGTTGTCCATTGACAAAACAATCTCGTAGTTTTTAATAAAAAAACTTCATTATTTTCAATTGATCTGTTGTGACATTTGGATGCCATTTTTAGAACCCTCTCTTAGTGGTGCTCCTTTTTTCTAACTATTGTTGATGATTTCACAAGATGCACATGGATATATCTAACTAAAGCTAAAGCAACAATAAAACAATTGTTAATTTATTTCTTACATATGGTGGAGTGTCAATTCTACTACTTCAGTATCTCTCAAATATTTTTTGTTAGTGGCACTCTTTTCTCCCACAAATCTGGAAAATTTGATCCAATAATGGAACTGAGTTTCATCTAATCATTTGCAGTCTTTGTTTCATAAAAATGAAATTATTCACTTGCATGGTTGCATTTCTATGTTGTTGTGGAGAGAAAACATCGTCATCCCCTCAATGTTGCTCATGCCTTATGTTTTCAAGCATGCTTGTCATTTAATTTTGGGGTGGAATGTGTCATGACAAATACATTTCTAATCAATAAAATGCCTCTCCCCTCTTAGCTCATAAACTACCACACCAAATGCATTTTGGTGGCCATATGTATGTTATTATTCTTTTAAGAATTTTTGGATGTCTTTGTTTTGCTCAAAACACTATTATTAAAAATAAATTTGACCTCGTGCCAACCGAAATATTTTCTTTGTTATCCATACGGTAAAAAATTATATCGTATTCATGATATCCAATCTCAAAAATTTATACTTCTCGTGATGTCATCTTCCACGAGACATTATTTCTATATCATGACATACCTTTTAGATCTCCTCCTTCGAATGTTCATATTACACCATTGGAAGATAATGGTCCTTTCCAATATCGTAATACTTCACGTGATGTTACTTTTTCTCACATCACACAAATATAATCTAATACTTTCTTCTCAACATCATCTCATGGGGTTCCACCTCCACTCTCTCATGAAGGTCTACATGATACATCACCATCGCCTGAAGCTATACATGATGTATTGCCACCTCATAAAGCTCCACGTAACTCAACCACCTTAGTCCTTAGCTCCTATATCGTCAGAGGGAGGAAGGAGTTCAGGCCATACCAAATGAGCCCCGTCCCATTTAAAATTTGGTTGACAACTTCCCAATTACTCACTACCCGCTCACAAGTTTCTTTCGCTCAAAAATTTTCTTCTGCTCTTCATTTTTATCTTATATTGTTTCCTCCAATGAGCCCTAATATTTCACATAGGCTATGAAATTCCATACCTGATGAGATGCAATAGCAAAAGTAATTACATCACTTAGAAAAACAATACTTGGTCTTTATCTTCTCTACTACTTGTTAAGCAATCCCTTGGATGTAAATGGGTCTACAAAATTAAATATTGTTATCCTGTTTCCATAAATTACTGTAACACACTCTTTGTTGTGCAAGGATACACATAAGTTGAAGGAATTGATTATCGTGATACTTTTGCACCAGTGGCCAAACTCATCACTATTCGTTCTTCTTTCTGTTGTTGATGTCAACGATTTTTCTCTACACCAACTTGACGTCAATACCATCTTCTTGCAAGGTGGTTTTCTTGAAGAAGTTTACATAAAATTACCTTTAGATTTTTTTTAAAAGTGGGAAATGCGTGTTTGTAAACTTCACAAATCCCTGTATATCCTTAAACAAGCCTCTAGGATGGTTGCAAGAAATTTCTCTACACTAACAAAAAAGGGGGTCAATCCATTATTGATTATATTCTTTTCACATATACTCAAGGAAGAGTTAATCTATGTGTCTTGTCAATGTCTAATATTGGATTTAGTTTGGGTTCCCAACCTATGTAAAATACTTCGGAGTGCGTCGAGCACCATAGGAAATTGAATGCGTCGAAGGCGGAGTTCAAAACTATAATTTTTGGGAAACAGAGCAACAGCAGTATAACGACGATATAATATAGTATATTGCTGGTATACTGGTGTTGTAGCTAATTGGCTTCTGTTGGTTCTAGGTTCACATTTGCCGACATTCATCGACTTAGCATACCTACGATACATTACAGTATGTCACGCCCCGATTCTGAAAATCTTTCGTCATCGCTTCGATTCGCACCGAATCGTTCATCCTCGCTAAGGCGTGATGCCGTACAAGTCTGGTGTTGCACTTGTACAAGACAAGAACGTGCACTTTTATATCATTTAGAAACATTTAAAACCTAGCCACATTTCAGAAATATTGAGGACACAATATAGGAAGAAGTATTGTAGTCAGAATACAACTTTTCTTGATACTATTTGAAATGCCACTTCGGCTACATTGATTCATGAAAAGAAGTACAATTGATAGGCTGCCGTGAAATAACTTTTCGTTCCATACATCATGTCCCTTTAGTAATTTGAAATGTAAGTAGCAATCTTTGAAAGCTCTGCAATACTTTGTGCGTCTTTAGCAAAAACAACTTGAAAGTAGTAACAGTTCAGAAAGCCTTAGTTCGGTCGTGCACCTGAGCCTTCTCCAGTACCTATAGAGGAGGGGTCAGCACATTATAACAATGCGCTGGTGAGTCCCATTGGTCCACTCAGCTAAGCCAACATTTTATTAATGACAAGCATTTTAAAATCATGATATCGTTAGGGACAGGCAACATTCAGTGAAATCACAGTTTAAGCAATATGATATTATACGGAACAACCGTTTATTTTACCATTGGCCGAATCCAGCTTTCCTGCATAAGACACGGGATAATAATAATAATAATGCTTATCGCCCCTGCACAAAACATTGCGCATGCATCCTTACAACATGACCATTGGTGTTAGTGCACCATTTCGAACGATGCCATATAGGACTTCAAAAGAAAATCGGCGCACCATTTCACTTGGGTTGCAAGCCCTAATGAAATATCCCGACACCACGTACCCTTAAATTACGTTTAGACTTCCTCCATGGTCGGATTGGCCCCAGCGCTGGGCATACCGTCCGAGGAAGCAGTCACCCCCTTGTATACAAGTTGTCCTCGGTCATGCGAATGCGTGTCCGACTCGACAATTATAGTATGCATAGAATATTGAAGTACTAGGCACATATTCATTCTCAGCATTTCATATTCCCTCATCATAGGCATCAATTCGTTTCATTTCCATGTTCAGTTCATCGCAATATTTCAATGTTCAATGGGTCAAGCATAATCTCAATGTTATTAATAGTGTAATCGATTCATTCAATGTTCAATGCTCAAATCTCTAGCTTCTTAGTAGTATTGACTTATGGCATTAGCAACTTGACATCGATCAACGGATGTTGCAAGACAATTATTCATTTGGCATGAAGGAATAGCGAGCGAGACAAAAACCACCACAGAGATCCACACTCACCAAATTAGAGAATCGCAGAGAGAGAGAGGAACACTTGCATGCTTAGCGTCCCGTCACGCGTCAGTCTGCAATGGCACCAAAAGTTTGGTTAATACTCCATCTCGTTATGTTCTCTTCTCTCAGAATTCTCAAGAATGAATGCCACACAAATCGATTAAAATGGGCAAGAATTAAATCATCGAAATACATTCAGAAAAGCATCCATCAAAACCAATGTACAACAAAACCAGCAGCAAAACATCCAAAGAAAACTTTTTGACGTATTTCAAGAGAAATTAATCCATTAGTTGGAAAGGTTCTTATGCACTTGTATGTGATCGATTTGGTGTCGACAGTAAGTTTTCCCAATACTCAGTTCCAACCGAGTTAACCAAGCCACAAGCCTTACATAGCGAACCGTTAGGAGTGGGACAATACATAATATACCACTAATAAAAAGTTTTATCCTCAAAACTTAAAGCAAAAGTCCTACCTCAAAATTACCAAACATTTGGACAGCGCTCAGCTGCAACTGATCGAAGTTCACTACGTGACTTGGATCATGCACGTACTTCCACAGTTGGGACACATGGAAAACATCATGCACATCAGCCAGAGCCGAAGGTAGTGCAAGTCGATAAGCCACTGAGGCTACCTTTTCCAAAATCTCGAAGAGTCCAACAAATCTCGGGCTCAGCTTTCATTTCATCCCAAACCGTATCACACCTCGCATGGGTGTGACCTTCAAGAATACATGATCGTCCGCCGTAAATTCCAAAGGTCATCCTTGTACATCCGCATAACTCTTATGTCAACTTTGAGCAACTCTAAGCCTTTCTCAAATTAAGCGGACCCTTTCAACGGCCTGTTCCATAAGTTCTGGTCCGAGCACTTGTCGTCCGTCGACTTCATCCTAGCATATCGGTGATCGACATTTCCGTCCATACAAGGCTTCGTACGGGGCCATTTGGATACTTGCCTGATAACTGTTGTTATAGGCAAATTCTGCCAATGCGAGATGTGCGTCCCAATTTGTCTTCGAATCGAGCACGTAGAATCTCAACATATCTTCAAGGATCTGATTTACTATTTTCGTCTGTCTATCCGTCTGCGGATGGTCCGAACCAAAATTCAACTTTGTGTCTAATAATGAGTGCAGACTTATCTAAAATTATGACAAGAACTGCCCGTCTCTATCTGACACTATAGAAGCTGGCACCCCATATAATCAGACAATTTCATTCACGTAGATCTGAGCCAGCCGTACGGCCCATGTAACTTTTATTGGAATAAAATAAGCCGACTTGGTTAATCTATCCACGATCACCCAAATCGCATCATTCTCCTTCTGAGTTCTTGGCAAGCCGACTATAAAGTCCATACAGATATTATCCCATTTCCACTGTAGGATAGCGAGATTTTATAGTTCTCTGCATGGCCATTGGTGTTCGGCCTTCACCAGTTGACAAGCTAAGCACTGTGACGCAAATAGAGCCACATCCTTCTTCATACCGTACCACCAAAATATTGAGCGCAGATCCTTATACATTTTTGTGCTTCCTGGATTGTCACGCCCCAGAACCAGAATACTGGAGAGCGGGGGCAGACATAGCTAGCTACGTATATGAAATGGAATCCATCTCGCTATACGGTCACGGCTGTCTAGATACATGAGGGTTTATCTACAAGCCAACAGTCTCTTAAGGTCATGAACAAGCATACTGTCTCAATCACAAACAAGTAAGTAAAAGTCACAAGATGTATGATCATTAAATATACAATAGCAAGGCGTCCCAAACATTACATATTCAGTTGATCATGAAGCTAGTCGTTACAAAATGTCAGGACTAGCAAAAGTTAAGTCATACATGATCAACCCTAGGATCTGTTAATCATGTTACAGCCCGTAGGCAGACAATAAGTAAAAGTGCAATCGAGCTAAACAGGTGCTCGTCGGCTAAATGCCTCAAAAGAATAATTTTCATAATAGAGTGGAAGAGCCAAAATAACCCACTCGTTGCCAGGATTCCTTCTAGTATTCACCATCTGGCTGGAAGGTCAGTAGATCCTCTGGAGCTGCTCCGAAATCTGGCCAAACAAAACCAGCTGGGTCAAACCCCAGAAAGAGCAAGTGCCACAAAGGGGCTTCACTTAAGAGCTAAAACCAGCAATCAGCACAAGATATAAATAAAAGTAAGAACTGGAAATAAAGAAAATAGACCAGAATGATATACGATGAGATAACCATGGAACTATTCAGATAACCAGGTTACAACCCGTAAACCAAATAAGGACCGGGATTGTAACCCTTCGTCTGAACAGAACTTGGAGCATTCTGGTCATGCAGTAATCAGGATCAGGGCAAGACTAGACAGGTTAGACTCCGTCCAATCACTTCACGGCCAAGCAAGAATTACGGCTTGATATTTTAACTAACTAGGGTTGTCACAAGCCTAATTACTAACAAGATGCAGTGAGATTATTCCATAGCCATAAGCCCTGCAGACCATCCAGGTTACCCGGGTTAAAAGATTAGAGTTGAATTCAGGTGGGTACATCGTCCGGGAAACGAATGTACCCTTAGGTAGCTTGAAGGGTGCAACACATGATAGTGTGCTGGAAATGTGCCCTACTCGACGGCAGGCTACAGATCCCAAGGCGTGCCCAGGTAACTGGATTGCCTATAGCTGGGAAATCTCTTCATGACTAATGTATTAATCTAGTTATTAGTCCTTAGTTAATTTCAATAGGTACTCCTGACCGTGGTACTCAGGAGTCCCATCCTAGACATGATGCAAGACAGGACTGGTTTATTTATACAAGCACAATCATCCACGGTGTCCAGGTTATTATACAGGTCATGTCATGTCATGTTAGGTAGCCGTCGTAACAGCTTATCAAGATATAACATGTCAGGTTATCAGGTCAAGTGTACTAGTCAGGAGTGCGCCACGACGGGCCACTATCAGGTCATGTCATGTTACTCATGTCAGGAGTGCGCCACTACGGGTCATTATCGTGTCAGGCTCAGTTATCCTTTCCAAACATATTACATAAATTCGTGATTATCAAGTTCATGACAAAAGACGTAAGGATATAAAATGGACGTTAAATATCTAATAAAATATCAATATACAAGGCTATAGAAGATCCAGGGTAATCAGGCCACGCTCAGGTCAAGCTACGCTCAGGTTAGGCTACGCTAAAGTCAGGCTACGCTCAAGTCAGCGTACGCAAGTCATACGCTTCCAAAAGGCAGCGTATGTACTCAATACGACTCCTCGTCAAGAAAGCAAGCGTATGCGAGTCATACGCCTCCAAAAGGCAGCATATGTACTCCATACGACTCCTTGTCAAGCAAGCGAGCGTATGCGAGTCATACGTTCCCAAAAGACAGCGTATGGGGTCCATACGACTCCTTGTCAAGCAAACGAGCGTATACGAGTCATACGCTCCCAAAAGGCAGCGTATAGGGTCGATACGACTCCTTGTCAAGCAAGCGAGCGTATGCGAGTCAACGCTCCCAAAAGGTAGCGTATGGGGTCCATACGACTCCTTGTCAAGCAAGCGAGCGTATGCGAGTCATACGCTCCCAAAAGGCAGCGTATGGGGTCGACTGCGCTGTACTAAAGAGCGCACGCAGCTCAGTGGCACAAGATAAAAAGCTCGTGCACTGCTCACTGTCTTCTCCAAATCAGCAGGAACTCCATGGTTGAACCCAAAGCTTCAATAGTCCATAACTTGGTCAAAATAAGTCCAAATCCAACTTTTTAAAGGTCAAAATTGGGTAGAATAAAATTCTCTACAACATGGAACCATCAAAACTTGAAAACAAAGAAGTTTGATAGATCAAAATCACCAAAATCCGAAAATAACTAATTCCTAGATCTACAAAAATTAAAGCCTCAAAATGGAAAATGACAAGTTCTAATGTGTCTTAGAAACACGAGGAGAAGCTAATGGAACAATAAAATGAGCTCTCTTGTGGAAGCAAGTTGCACTTGCCTAGACCTCTCTCTCCCTCTCTTTGGTAGGTAAAGAAGTAAATAAGGAAGAAGAAGATAATTATGAAGAGAGAGAAAGAAGAATGGTAATAAATACAAAATGGTGATGGTAGGTAGGGGGTTCACCTTGGGTTCATCATGAACCCAATCAAAACCAAGCCAAGCCGAACCAACCAACCCGAACCAGGAATAAACCAAGCCAAGAAGGAAATGCCAAGCCAGAAAATCATGCAATACAAGAATAATATACGTACACGTATTCCAAGAATATGTAATACGAACCACAGGCATTACATGGATGCAAGAAATACTTTACAAAATGAGCTTCGGTTAGTATTTCCTTCCTGAGATCCTCATCCATAGGAACGCACAATCTTCCCTTGACACAAATAGTGTCATCTTCAACTGTAAAGTCGAACCCTTTTTCTGCTAGAATCAACTCGCGTATCTACTGCAGAAACGAATCATCCTTCTGAGCAGTCTTAATTCTTCCTGGAGGCTCGACTCATGCTGCAACTGAGCCAACTGTATATTCTGCGTACAAATTATGAACTCGATGCCCATCTCTTCAAGATCTCGTAGTACCTCTTTTGCTACTGCTAGTGTCCCAACGAATTTTCGACTCAAGGCATCAGCTACTACGTTCCCTTTACCCGGCTTGTAGAAAATTATCAAGTCATAGTCTTTGATCAATTCTAACCAATGTCGCTGCCTCAAATTCAATTCCTTGTGTACGAATATGTACTTCAGGCTTTTATAATCCGTGAAGAACTCGTAGGACACACCATAGAGATAGTGTCGCCATAATTTCAATGCGAACACAATTGCCGCCAGTTCTAAGTCATGAATTGGGTAATTTTTCTCATGTTGTTTGAGTTATCTTGACGTATATGATATTGTCTTCCCACGTTGCATGAGAACACATCCCAAACTAAGTCCCGATGTGTCACTATAGATCTGAAATCCCTCAAAGCCTTCTGGAAGTGCTAAAATTGGAGCCGTGATGAGCCGCTGCTTTAGTTCCTGAAAACTACTCTCACAGTCGTCGGTCCACTTAAGTACGACTCCCTTCTGAGTGAGGCGAGTTAAAGGCAAAGCGATTCTTAAAAAGTCTTTCACAAACCTACGATAGTACCCGGCTAAACCAAGGAAACTCCATATCTCACTAGCTGATGCAGGCTGTTTCCAGTCTACAACTGCCTCAATCTTCTTTGGGTCAACGACAACGCCTTCTGCCGGGACATCGTGTCCTAGGAACGTTACGCTGTCCATCCAAAATTCATATTTTCTCAATTTTGCGTACGACTTATTATCTCGCAGAGTCTGAAGTATCTCTCTCAAGTGTCGGACAAGAGTCTCCCTATCCTTTGACTAGATCAAGATGTCATCGATGAATACAACAACAAACTTGTCTAAGAATAGTCAAAATACTTTATTCATTAGATCCATAAAGGTTGCTGGAGCATTAGTTAAACCGAATGGAATGACCAAAAACTCATAGTATCCGTATCTCATATGGAAAGCTGACTTAGGGACATCGTCAGGTATGATCTTCAACTGGTGGTATCCTAAACGAAGATCAATTTTAGAGAACACGGTCGCCCTTGTAGCTAGTCGAACAGATCATCTATCCTTGGCAAGGGATACCTGTTACAGATGGTTGCCTTATTTAGTTCTCTGTAATTGATGCACAACCGCATCATCACATCCTTCTTCTTTACAAACAGCACCGGAGCTCCCCATGGTGATACACTTGGGTGAATGTATCTACGGTCTAGTAATTCTTGTAATTGCACTTTTAGTTTCTTCAGCTCTGTCGGAGCCAACCTGTACGGTGCCTTCGATATCGAGTGAGTATCCGAGAATGTATCAATTGTGAATTCAATTTCTCTATCCGGCGGCATTCCATGTATCTCGTCCGAGAACACGTCGGAGAACTTTGCCACGATTTTGGTCTGATTCCAGCCTCCACTCTTCATCCGAGTGTCTTAAATAGAAGCGAGGAACCCTTCACACCCTGAGTACAGCATGTGCCTTGCTGTAACTGCCGATATTACCATTGGTCCTTGGAACGTCGAGCCGCACGAGTAAGAGAACTCCTTTCTCTGGGTAGGTGAAACACAACTCTCTTATCCGTAAAGTCGATTATTGTATGACAGGCGCTGAGCCAGTCCATTCCCAAAATGATATCGTACTCTTTGATATTGAGTACAATTGCGTCCAGAGATAAAGTCTTGCCTCCAATTTTAATGTAGCCGTCCCTGCAAACCAAAGTTGCAGGTATATCTACACCCGAAGGAGTGCTAACACACAGAGCTGTCTTTAGTAGAGTCATACAAAATTTATTTTCTATTACAAAATCAGACGAGATAAAGCAATGAGTAGCACAGAATCGAACCTGGGCAGGTATGCCTTTGTACAACAACATACCTGTTATTACATTTTTTTGCGGTCTGGGCCACTGCTTAAGTAAATGCATATACCTTTGCTTGCGCACCTTGTTGTTGATTCGGTACATTCCCAGTTGGAGCTGGTAAGACTAGTGGCGCTTGGCCACAATTCTGGTTGTTATTCCGTCCACGATACTGATTGTTATACTATCCGCGGTTCTGATTATTATGTTGTCCGTGAGGAGGATACTGATTTCCTTCCCTGCCTCCGCATTCAGCTGCCTTATGACCCATTCCACCACATTTATAACACCCCATGCGATACTCTTCAGTACGGTGTCCTACTCGGCTGCATTTATTGCAATATGGCAACTGTTGTTGATGTCCCTTATTGTCAACTGCATTATGACGTTTAGGTGCGTCATTTCTTTCTGTCAACCAAGGTCGTTTCTGGTTACTGCCTTGGTAGTTCTGTGTTGTCCCACGACTAGCCGGCTGATGAAATCTCTCTATGATCTCGAGAGCTGTCTCATACGCCTCCCGGTAAGACGTACACTTCCGACTTAGCACATCGTACTGCAGGCCATCATTCAAGCCTTGTACGAATCTTTCTTATTTTGCGTCATCATTCGAGACCATGTATCCAGCAAATGCAACTCTCTTCAAAATTCAGTTTTATGATCGTCAACTGTCATACTGCCCTGTTGGAGTGCTACGAACTCCTTCTCTTTCTGTTGAAGGACAGCTGGTGGAATGAATTATGAAATGAAAGCCTGCTTGAAGGTCTCCCAAGATATCTTTATATCCGGACTATTACCGCAAAGTTCCTGTCTCTACGAAGTCCACCACTCCCGGTCCTTGAGACAAAGTTGTACAGCTGTACACTCCACCCTCTTACTGTCCTGTATATCTAACATTCGAAAGTAGCCCTCAAGTGTGTTCAAGAAGCCCATCACTTCATCTCGTTCTTCTCTTCCATTAAACTCAGGCGGGTCGCAGCTTTTGAATTCGAAGAACTTGAAGCTCGTTCTCTTCCGTGTCGGCGTTACAGGTTTCTCTACTAACACTTCTACATTCTCGGTTGTTGCGGTCATTGCAGAAACATTGGGATCGGTCGTCAGCTTGGTGACAATCTGAGACAAATTATCTACTTGCTTTTGTTGAGCATCCAGCTGCTCTTAAAACTGATACTGAAGCTGCTTTTGTCGCACGCGATGTTGAGCTTCGCTCTGCTTCCTCTGAGCCTCCATTAGTTTTACCAGTTTCTCCATTGGGTCAGACGATGAATTCGTCTTCGAGCTATCACCCTTGGTCATTCTATAATAAAGAAATAATTCCATTAGCACTAATAAAATATTTATGGGCTTATTGTATTGAACATTATTTTATGTCCGCGCTATCGACACCATCAACCGAGAAAATTTGCATCAAGACTTCCTTTTTGAAAACATTTTTGAAATTCGATGAATTGAAATCGTGCTCTGATACCAATTTATTATGCCCCGATTTGGGAAATCTTTCATCCTCGCTTCGATTCGCACCGAATCGTTCGTCCTCGCTAAGGCGTGATGCCGTACAAGTCTAGTGTTGCACTTGTACAAGGAAAGAACGTGCACTGTTATGTTATTTAGAAACATTTAAAACCCAGCCACATTGCAGAAATATTGAGGACACAATATAGGAAGAAGTAATACTCATTTTATTGATAATTGTAGTCAAACTACAACTTTTCTTGATACTATTTGAAATGCCTCTTCGGCTACATTGATTCATAAAAAGAAGTACAACTGATAGGCTGCCACGAAATAACTTCTCGTTCCATACATCATGCCCCTTTAGTACTTTGAAATGTAAGTAGCAATCTTTGAAAGCTCCGAAATACTTTGTGCGTCTTTAGGAAAAACAACTTGAAAGTAGTAACAGTTCAGAAAGCCTTAGTTCGGTCGTGCACTTGAGCCTTCTCCTGTACCTATGGTGGAGGGGTCAGCACATTATAACAATGCGTTGGTGAGCCCCATTGGCGCACTCAGCTAAACCAATATTTTATTAATGACAAGCATTTTAAAATTATGAAATCATTAGGGACAGGCAATATTCAGTAAAATTACAGTTTAAGCAACATAATATTATATAGAATAACGGTTTATTTTACCATTGGCCGAATCTAGCTTTCTTGCATAAGACACAGGATAATAATAATAATAATAATAATAATAATAATGCTTACCGCTCCTGCACAAAACATTAATTAACATACATCCATACAACATGACCATTGGTGTTAGTGTACCATTTCGGACGATGCCATATAGGACTTCGAAAGGAAATTGGCACGCCATTTCACTTGGGTTGCAAGCCCTAATGAAATGTCCAGACACCACTTACCCTTAAAGTACGTTTATACTTCCTCCATGGTCGGATCGGCCCCAGCGCTGGGCATACCGTCCAAGGAAGCAGTCACCCCCTTGTATACAAGTTGTCCCCGGTCATGCGAATGCGTGTCCGACTTGACAATTATAGTGTGCATAGAATATTAAAGTACTAGGCACATATTCATTCTTAATATTTTATATTCCCTCATCATAGGCATCAATTCATTTCATTTCCATATTCAGTTCATCGTAATATTTCAATGTTCAAAGGGTCAAGCATAATCTCAATGTTATTAACAGTGTAATCGATTCATTCAATGTTCAATGTTTAAATCTCTAACTTTTTAGTAGTATTGACTTGTGGCATTAGCAACTTGATATCAATCAACGGATGTTGCAAGACAATTATTCAGTTGGCATAAAGGAATAGCGAGTGGGACAAAAACCACCACAGAGTTCCACACTCACCAAATTAGAGAATCACAGAGAGAGAGAGAGAGAGAAACACTTGCACGCTTTGCCTTCCGTCACGCATCAGTCTACAATGGCACCAAAAGTTTGGTTAATACTCTGTCTCGTTATGTTCGCTTCTCTCAGAATTCTCAAGAATGAATGCTATACAAATCGATGAAAACGGGCAAGAATTAAATCATCGAAATTCATTCAGAAAAGCATCCATCAAAACCAAGCAACAAAACCAGCAGAAAAACATCCAGGGAAAACTCTTGGACGCATTTCAAGAGAAACCGATCCATTAGTTGGAAAGGTTCTTATGCACTTGTCCGTGATCGATTCGGTACCGACGGTAAGTTTCACTAATACACGGTTCCGACTTAGTTAACCAAGCCACAAGCCTTACATAGTGAACCGCTAGGAGCTGGGTACTACACAATATACCAAAGATATATAAGAACGTCGAGCACCTCTATGGGGTGAATAGAGTGCGTGTGTGTAGCGGAATAAAAATCACCAAAGTAAAATTATATGTAGTATCGCAAGTAATAAGTGTTAGGGAGATGATAACAAACTATATAAAAATTAAATACATAATGTAAAGAGCATCAGAAAAATGAACTCATGATACAGAGATGTATACTGGTTTCCCTTTGAGAGGACTAATCCAGTCTCGAGTACTCTTGTTCGATGTTAATCACTATGGCACAAGCTTTGAATTCGAAGCACTTGCAGTTCCTTACAACCATGAGTTTTTATCCGTAGGACTCGCCACTTCAACAAGGCAAGATTTAAAAACTAGAACATTTTCGGAAAAAAACCTACTTTACAAACTCGAACCAAACTCTAAATCGAATCGAAATGGCACTTGCTTGGCTAGGAGTCGTAAAGGCTTAGATAGGAAGGTTAAGTAGCTCTGAGATCTCTTAAGCATAGAAGAGAAAAGAACGGAATGAGATGATTAGAATGAAGAAATCTCTTTTATTGATAAGGTTTTGGGGGATCGAACTCAGAAGAGTTCGGTTCCCTAACGTTCATAAATTTGAATATTGGAGCCGATTTAATTGGGTGACCAGATCCAATGGAATAGTAGGTCAAGAAAAACTGAGTTCGGTCCGATTTCGGTCCGAGTTCGGTTGCCATGTATTCAAAATAGGTAAGGCTCTTTTTAAGTGGTTTTGGGCTCTTTTTGAATGGACTTCTGTGTGGGCATTTTGTGGACTGAATCGGATTCAATCAATAGGATTAATATAGGATTTTTGTGGAGATTATGAAAAGCTAAGCTAAGTGTCAAATTAGCCCGATGTACATTTTTGCTAGACTCAATAAAGTGAAAAAATACGTAATAAAGTGGAAAATCCAATAGCTATTTGATGACATCTTTTTCCATGACGGCAGTTGTCCAAAGATGTATCTGGAAATCTGAATATCTTACGGGGACTTCCCCCCCCGAACCCCCACGGGGGGTGCTTCCTCCCCGACCCCTGTCCATTGATAAGGTACTGAAACCCTCGAGTGCGAGGCCCCGGATAGGTCGTTGAACGTGTAACTCCTCCTTCTGAAATTTTTTGGAATATTTTTTTCTTATTTGATTTAAATGATAATTTTTAGATTTTTATAAATAATTATTTAATTATGATTACGATAGATGGCCTTAGTCATAGTTGTGATTGGAGTACAAGACGACTAGAAATCATGGCACGGATAGCATGGTCGTGTGCCTTGACTAGTGTATTAGCCATGCCAAGGAAGACCCAGCTATAAGTCTGTCCTAACAAGGAAAACTAGGCCAAGTTCCGACTTGACTCTTATAAAAAATTTAATTATCTATTATTAAGATTTATTGACTTGTAGAAGACCCGGTTGTACCAAACTAGCCTAGATTGGACCCGAACCAAGCCCAAGCCCATGTAGGGATGTTATGTGCAGAAAGGAGTCCATGTAGATATATTTTGTGCATAAATTTTGTATTAATTTAATTGTCTATTAATTGTTATCTTCTATAAGTAAATAAATTGTTATATATGTTAGATATTATTTACCAGGTCAATAATTATTTTGGAAATAGCATGATAGTTTTCCTTATGGTTATTTCTTATGTTGGATTTTTGGGCAATGTATATATGTGTGTATAGTTTTTGGTATATACACCTATATATATATATAGTTTTTGGTATATATATATATATATATATATATATATATATATATATATATATATATATATATATATATATAAAATATATATATATATATATATATATACCAAAACTATATATATATATAGGTGTATATACCAAAAACTATACACACATATATACATGGCCCAAAAATCCAACATAAGAAATAACCATAAGGAAAACTATCATGCTATTTCCAAAATAATTATTGACCTGGTAAATAATATCTAACATATATAACAATTTATTTACTTATAGAAGATAACAATTAATAGACAATTAAAGTAATACAAAATTTATGCACAAAATATATCTACATGGACTCCTTTCTGCACATAACATCCCTACATGGGCTTGGGCTATATATATATATATATATATATATATATATATATATATATATATATATATATATATATACATGTATGGATTTGTTAATAACCATAAAAGGTTAGTAAATATAAGTTAATTATGTGTTTATATTATTCTCTAAATATGGCTTATATATCTATAGGGTACATATATATTTTAGCATAATATGCGTAGATGTAGATGAGTATGCACATATATGAAGTTGTATATAATATATATATATATATATATATATATATATATATATATATATATATATATATATATATATATATTAAAAAAAAAATATATATATATATATATATATATATTTTAATATATATATATATATATATATATATATATATATATATATATATATATATCTATAAATATATATATATATATATACAAATGTATATATGGTTATATAGGCATATTTATAAATATGGGTGTAATTATAAATGATGGACTCTATAACTAGCTATATTTATATGTATACATATAAACATATATTTATACACACCCCGAATACCAGCAAGGCCAGCCAAGCCCAGCTTGCGCAGAGCCCAAACAAGAACTGGCCTATTTAGTCCCCCCACATACACAGCCGATTAGAAAGAGGAATATAGAGATCGAGAGAGAACTAGTGCGACTAGGAACTCCTAAGCCTAAACCCATCGTGTCCCACCAGCTAGACCGCCGGTGCGCACTCCTGGACCACCGCACACGGCCACGCGAGCCACCAGAGGCCGTACACACGTGAAGCATAGTCAACAGCAGAGCAGGAATAGCAATGGATATGGGAAGAGGCCACTTCGTGCCTTTTTTCTTCCACGTTTCTCGATAAAATTTGAGCTACAAACTCTGGTATAACCATGACATAACCCTCTCCTAGTCCTACCAATTAGACTGTTTTAGTTTGTATTAGTTTGGTGGTGATTCGAGTTACCAAACTCGAAAAAACCTAATTTTCGTGGATAGCAAAACATGACCTAACTGTTACAACCTCACAGTTTGGAAGGAAGATTTTTGTTGATTCATAAAGAGTTTCGAAAATCTAATAATACAGAGTCTTAGATAACCTAACCAAGATTGGAACCCTCTTTTATAATTAATTTTAGTAATGTATACAGTGAAATATATCAGAGTGAAAATAAAAAAAAACCCGATATAAAACTGTTTTTCAAACACATAGAAAACCTTCCACTACTAAAATACAACAATATGGCGACGGAAGATTAGCGACGGACCGCATCCGCCGGCCATAGCGACGGCCTCGCGACTACCTTGTGACGGGCTACCATCAGAAAGCAATGGATAATTTTTTTAGTTTTTTTGCGTCAAAATCAGTCGCACATCTGTCGCTCATTTGACGAAACTTTAGCGACGAATTCATGTCCGTCGCTAATATGTCGAACATTGTGGCGGCAAAATCTGAAAAAATGGCGCACTAAATTAGCGTCTATCTAGCGACGGACGTTCCGTCGGTAATCCAGTGGGTATTTAGCGACTATATACGACGGATATATCCGTCGGTAATCCGTCGCTAAATACTGTAACCTAACTTAAATTGAACCGACGGGACAAAATTTTTCATTCCCCAAAAAAACTCTCTCTCTTTCTCCGGCGAGCTCTCTCGACCGGTCCCATTCTCCGGCGAAGCTCTCTCCGACGGAAAATCTTTCTCTCTCAGGTATGCTCTCTTCTCTCTCTTCCCCTCTCTCTCTCTCTTTGTTTAGCATAACATATAGAGTTTCGGGTTGGTGGGGGGCGGTCGGATGTCGCTGGGGCCGGCGGGGTAGGGGGAGGGAGTGGAGGCAGGAGGGAGGTTGTTGAGGGCGGAGGACAGGATAGGGTTTAGGGTTTCGGGGAAGGAGTAGGGTTTCGGGTCATGGGGGACCGGCTGTCGCAGGGGCCGGCGATAATGAGGGAAGGAAGGAGGGCTGGATGGTGTTGGATACGGGGCGGAGGGCAGAGGTAGGGTTTAGGCTTTGCTGTCTGGATTGAGGGGGGTAGGTGTTTGCTGTCGGGGGAGGAGGGTGGTAGGATAGGGGGGCTAGGGGTGGGAGGGGGTCGGGTAGGGGACACACGGGTAGGTTTTTGGGGCAGGGATAGGGTTTCGGGTGGGGGGTATCGGTGGTTTCGAATCGGACCATTCCTTTGAGTATCGGTGGTTACGGATCGGTGTATCGGATCGGGGAGGGGGTATAGGTGGTTTCGGATCGGACCAATCCTATGAGTATCCGATCGGGGGAGGGGGGTATCGAAAACGGTATCGGACCATTCCTATAAGTATCGGATCAGGGGTATCGGTAATATCGATGGTTTTGGATCGGAGTATCAGATTTTTTGGTATCGAAAAACAAATAACTATTAATAAAGTGACTGTCCTCTGACATAGTCCCTACAACCATTCGACTGGCGAGACAGAAACTATGTAGCCGTAGATAAAGTTGACTGTCCTTCGACCATCAAAACTCGGCATGATGATGATATGACAAGCTATCACTATATCTTATAGTAGTAGATGATGTCTTAGTATTACATTATGTGAGTTCATCTTGATTCTGTTACATTCTTCAGATACTAGATACGATAAGAACTTATACTACACCATATGTACAGAACATAGATGATTCACTCTAATGTATGCTAGAATGAACTTTGGGTTGTGTTTTGAGCCATCCGTTCTCACACTTGGCAATAAATCGAATATTCTGTCTTTTATCTGCATTCGAAAATGTACTTAAATGACATGATGGTGTAGGAAGAAACTATGGTGATCAAGATATAGTCCCTGCAGCCATTCGACTGGCGAGGCAGAAACTATGTAGCCGTAGATAAAGTTGACTATCCTTCGAACCTCATCCCTCGGCAATGATGATATGACATCCTATCACTATATTTTATATAGTAGTAGATGATGTCTTAGTATTACATTATGTGAGTTCATCTTGATTTGTTACATTCTTCAGATACTAGATACGATAACAACATATACTACACCATATGTACAGAACATAGATGATTCACTCTAATGTATGCTAGAATAAATTTTGGGTTGTGTTCTGAGCCATCCGTTCTCACACTTGGCAAAAAATCGAATATTCTGTCTTTTATCTGCTTTCAGAAATGTACTCAAACGACATGATGGTGTAGGGAGAAACTATGGTGATCAGGACATAGTGATCAGGACATAGTCCCTGCAGCCATACGACTGGCGAGGCAGAAACTATGTAGCCATAGATAAAGTTGACTGTCCTTCGACCCTCATTCCTCGGCAATGATATGACAACCTATCACTATATCTTATATAATAGTAGATGATGTCTTAGTATTACATTATAGAGTTCATCTTGATTCTGTTACATTCTTCAGATACTAGATACGATAAGAATATATACTACACCATATGTAAAAACATAGATGATTCACTCTAATGTATGCTAGAATAAATTTTGGGTTGTGTTCTGAGCCATCCGTTCTCACACTTGGCAAAAAATCGAATATTCTGTCTTTTATCTGCTTTCGAAAACGTACTCAAACGATATGATGGTGTAGGGAGAAACTATGGTGATCAGGACATAGTGATCAGGACATAGTCCATGCAGCCATTCGACTGGCGAGGCTAAACTATGTAGCTGTAGATAAAGTTGACTATCCTTCGACCCTCATCCCTCAATAATGATGATATGACAACCTATCACTATATCTTATATAGTAGTAGATGATGTCTTAGTATTATATATGTGAGTTCATCTTGATTTGTTACATTCTTCAGATACTAGATACGATAAGAATATATACTACACCATATGTACAGAACATAGATGATTCACTAATGTATGCTAGAATGAATTTTGGGTTATGTTCTGAGCCATCCGTTCTCACACTTGGAAAAAATTGAATATTTTGTTTTTATCTGCTTTCGAAAATATACTCAAACGACATGATGGTGTAGGAAGAAACTATGATGAGGATATAGTGATCATGACATAGTCCTACAGCCATTCGACTTGCGAGGCTGAAACTATGTAGCCGTAGATAAAGTTGACTGTCCTTCGACCCTCATCCCTTGGCAATAAGATATGACAACCTATCACTATATCTCATATAGTAGTAGATGATGTCTTAGTATTACATTATGTGAGTTCATCTTGATTTTGTTACATTCTTCAGATACTAGATACGATAAGAACATATACTACATTATATGTACAGAACATAGATGATTCACTCTAATGTATGCTAGAATGAATTTTGGGTTTGTTCTGAGCCATTCGTTTCCATACTGGCAATTAAGCATGTGAAATAGAACTGATTATGTTAAGTTTGTCTTATGAGACAGATTTTTACATCCAAATTGAAATAGATCGTTACTTCGTTGATCGTACATGGATGTACTAGCGGATCAACCTCCTGGACCGTAGGTACTTATAAGTATTGACCGTATCGGATTAGTATCGATCTATCATTTTGGTATGGGCCGTATCGGTTTGTATTGGTCTTAACGAATTGGTATCGTCCTATCCGACATGTATCGGCCATATAGCTACGATTCGTATTGGCCTTATCGATTGGTATTGGTCATATCCGATAGGTATCGGCCGTGTTGGATTTATAACGACCATTTCGGATTAGTATCGTGGAATGTTTAGTAACAACTGTACTTGGATTTCTCTCTTCTAGAGCTAGATTACCATTGTAAGAGAGTCACGAGAGCGTAGCTGGCCAGTTACAGAACATACATACTTCCTTTTCAATCTCGCTTTCCTGTTTGAAAAGGAAGCATGTATGTTTGTAACTGGCCAATCACGATCTGGTGACTCTCTTGGGATGGTATTCTAGCTCGAGAAGAAAGAAATCCAAGTACAGTTGTTACTAAACCTTTCATACTAATCCGAAATGGTCTATACTAATCCAACACGGCCGATACCTATCGGATATGACCGATACCAATCGATAAGGCCAATATGAATCCTAGCTATACGGCCGATACATGTACATATCGGATAGGACGATACCAATTTGTTAAGGCCAATACCAATCTGATACGTCCTGTACCAAACCGATAGACCGATACTAATTTGATATAGTAGATACTAAGTACATCTGGCCTATACCAGCGGATCCACCAATTACTGCACGAAAGGCCCAACGACCCAGTTACATCCGGTTATTGATGAGTACATGATTACATAGTAATTATGTTAGTCTTGTGATACAGATTTTTACTCTCTCATGCTACCAATGTCACAACTTTTCCAGTGCTGCTCCTTCTAATGATGATGAACGCAAAAATTAAAGTCCCCCTCTCCTTTCACTCTTAACAGTTCTCACAACATGAAG
The DNA here is from genome assembly GCA_029216955.1 of Iris pallida. NCBI lineage: Eukaryota > Viridiplantae > Streptophyta > Magnoliopsida > Asparagales > Iridaceae > Iris > Iris pallida. The sequence goes on from JANAVB010022800.1 coordinate 9,113,088, forward strand.
GTTCAGTGCTTTCTAGTTCTCTTCCATGCTCTGGACCCATCTGCTCCTTCCTGCTTTCCTTTCTTATTTGACTCTCACAGCCACATATGATTTCCAGCTCAAGTATAGAGTCGGGGGAAGAAGAACTGGGTAGGAAGAGGAGGGAGAAGCAGCACAGCCGGCGGCATGACCTGGAGGAAGTACAGAGGTTTTGTGGAGGTGTTGGCGATTTTTCCAGGATGGTGTTAAGGAGCAAGTGTACAGTCGGCCGAAGGAGCCACAGCTTTCTTCGGCCGACTCTACACTTGCTCCTCAACACCGTCCTGGAAAAATTGTCAGCACCTCCAGCAAAACCTCTGTACTTCTCCAGGTCATGATGCCAGCTGTGCTGGTTCTTCCTCCTCTTCTGCCCACTTCTTCTCTCCCTCTACATTTGAGCTGGATATCATATGTGGCTGAGAGAGTCAAATAAGAAGAAGGGAAGTAGAGAGGAGCAGATGGGTCCAGAGCCATGATGGAGGAGGGAGAAGGCTCCCAAGATCCCCGAGGTGGATATCATATGTGGCTGAAATTTTCGATAAACTTCTTTTTTTATAATTTGAGTAAATTTCTTTACCCTATATAAAAATTTCTGTTGTCAAAGAGATGGCTCCCAAGACTCACGAGGTGGTGCTGCTAGCGAGGAGGGGGCCGAGGCAAGGAACCCTTAAAGGTCGACACGGAGGAAGTTTCGTCGTCAAACAAGAGCCGGTGACCGTTAAAGAGGAGGTGTTACCAAAGGTCGAGGTCAAGGAAGAACCGATGACCATCAGGGAAGAGATTGCTCCCAAGGTTGAAGTTAAGAAGGAAAGGAGCCACCGTCAGAGAGTAGTAGCATCGGCACCGACCCTCCTGTCCCTATAGAAGGACATCAACCAGATTGAGCCTTCGTATGCAAAGTGGCTGATAGAATGGTACATACCTCAACGCAACTATGATCCCTGGCTGTGAGGATCATCTGACTTGCGGTCTTTTCTGAGGCATTGTGTTGGATGTTTATGTTTGGATATTTTGCAAAGTGGCTGATAGAATGGTACATGCCTCAACGCAACCAGATTGAGCCTTCGTATTTGTATTGGGTTGTTTGTGTTTGGATATTTTTCTATGTAGTTGGGATAGTGTATTGGATATTGTGTTGGATATTTTGTTGGTCATTGTGTGGATATTTTTTGTGTATGTTGTGATATATTGGATGTTTGGAGATATTGTGTTGGCAATATGGATATTTGTTGGATATATGGATGTCGGATATGTTATATGTGTATGGTGGATGCTGAATATGTTATATTACAGGGAATAGTCTTTTCTGCTATTTTTTCAAAAAAATTTCAGTTAGCGACGGATTACCGACGGGTTGCCGACGGACTGTTGCAGGTATCGACGGATTACGATGGGTTATCGACTGACTTTTGCAGCTAGCGATAGTTTCCTGACGGATTGTCTGTCGGCCTATTTCTGAAAAAATTTTGCGACGGAAGGGCGACGTACTTTCCGTCGCTTATATTCTGGAATATATGTAAGATTTCCAGAAGGGTGGCGACGTATTATCCGTCGCTCTTTCGCCGCTAATCCATCGAGGTTAGCGACGCTTTGAGCGACGAATATGCGTATCTGAAACCCTCGGATACACGGTTAGCGACGATTTAGCGACAAATATTTTGTCGCTAATTTATGAATGTGCACAAATGCTCTATACCCAAACACCTTCAAGTATTGGTAGGACACTTTTTTCTGTCCAGAACTTGTTCAGTACATCACCATTGAATGGAGCTGATAGAGACAAGTTGATTAAGTGAACTGCTGCCATTAATGCTTCACCCCAGAAACCCTTTGGCAGCTTGGAGTGAGATAACATGGTTCTGACGCTCAACGATCGTTCTGTTCATCTCCTCCGCCAACCTGAGGGGTTTTTGGAACCGATCTTTCATGTCTGATCCCATTATTCTTGCAATAGATTCTGAAGTCTCCTATGTACTCTCCACCATTGTCAGTACGGATGCACTTCAGAGTCGTACTGTCTCACGGTCAACGCTGACATGAAACTGCTTGAACACATCAAAGACTTGATCTTTGGATTTGATTGCATTGCCCATACCTTCCTAGAATCATCAATGAAGGTGACAAAGTATCTTGCACCACCAAAAGTGTTAGTAGTCATTGGCCCACAAACATCAGAGTAAACAACATCCAGTACATTGGGTTTTCTAGTTGCAGCCTTATAATGAAATGAAACTCTATATTGTTTTCCAGCCAAACAATCAGTGCAAGGTTCAAGAGGTGTACCTTTCGATTTCAGCCCGGTCAATACCTCTCTTTTGGCTAGAATTTACAATCCTTTCTCACTCATATGACCCAGTCGCTTGTGCCATAATCCAATCGTTGATCCTGATTGGTTGATTGCTGCATTAACAAGCTGATTGTTGATCTTAGCATATGTCATATAGAGTGTTTCTCCTTCTTCCCTCTAGCAAGCACTAGGGAGTCTTTGCTGAGTTTCCATTTGCCTCCACCAAACATATTGGTGTAGCCTTCATCATCCATCATGCCAGTGGATATCAAGTTGAGACGCATGTCTGAAACATGTCTCACATTCTTGAGAATCAAGGGGCAGCCAGTGTTGGTCTCAAGAGCTATTTCTCCTTTTTCCACAATCTTGGAAACTTTTTTATTTCCCATCCTCACATTTTCGAAGTCTCCGCTTGTGTAGGTTGTGAAGAATTCCTTTCTGGAAGTAACATGGATGATGCACCAGAGTCTACAATCCAGCATGAATCTTGAGAGGTTACATTAACCAGACCATCATCACAAATGATGATTATCTCATCGCCTTTTGAAGCAGCGGCAGTTGTGTCTTTGGCTTCATTCTTCTCATTTGATTCATTTCTCTTTTCCTTTTTGAGTTTTCTGCATTCTCTTTTCATATGACCCTTAAGGCCACAATGAAAGCATTCTATCTCCTTTCTTGGTTTGAAAGTGCCTCTGGAATGATCTTTTGGTCTGCTTTTGGAGCGATCACGGTTGTGGAATTTTCTTTGATGTGTTCTTCCACGATTCTCAGAAATAAGAGCATCTAACTCGGTTGTATGCCTTATTCTTTTCGCCTCGCTTCTTCATTCAATAGACTATCCTTCACTAAGGTTAAAGTGATGACGCCTTGAGGAGTGGAGTTGCTTAAGGAAACCACAAGTGTGTTCCAACTATCCGCAACGAGCTGAGTAGCAAAAGTGCCAATAGCTCATCTTCCAGCACCAGCTTCATGGTTGAGAGTTGATTTACCAACTCTTGGAAATTACTCAAGTATTCAGAAATACTTCGTCCGTCCTTGTATTTCAGGTTCACCAAACGTCAAATGAGTGACGCTTTGTTTTAAGGAGTCTCTCTCTCGTACATCGAGGCTAACTTCATCAACATTTGATGAGCATCGGTTTCTTTGGAAACATGGTGAAAAATGTTTTGGTCGATCCAAGGACGGATCTCTCCAATAGCTTTCGATTTAGAATGGTCCAATCTTTTTCAGATTTGTCTTCTGGCTTCTGTCCATTGCAGAGTAACACTTCGTACAAATCCTTACAGTAGAGGATATCTTCCATCCGCGGCCTCCATATGGAATAGTTTGAAGACGTGAGCTTGATAATGGTTGAGGAGGTAGAAGACAATGATTCCGCCATAACGATTAATAAGCTTGTGTGGCTCTGATACCAATTGTTGGGTATGCACTGATACCGCTAATTGGGATGGAGATAGCTTACCCACTTAACGTGGGAGCTACAATGAGTTGAAGTTTAGCTTACCCGCTTAACGTGGGAGCTACAATGAGTTGAAGTTTAGTTTATCCGCTTAACATGGAGGCTAGAGAAAAGAAAAGAAAAACAAACATACAAAAGACAAGAGAATTAACGAGGTTCGGCTATGTGCCTACGTCCTCGGACAACAATAGTTCTTTTTTCTTCCTCCACTAAGAATAGTGGGATTACAAAGTTACAAACTCTCTTGGATACACTCAAGAGAATCTCTCTCATACACAAGTATGGAAGACACTTTGGTGAAGAAGCACCCGAGGTAGAAGCACCGCCCGGAAGAACACCGCAAGCAAGGAGCACCAACACTTCTAGCACCAAGATCACAAGGGAGGATTAACCCAAACATCTCCCAAACCATCTCCTATATAGCCATAAGGGAATGAACATTCTCCTCCAAGATTCATTCATGCAAGATGAATGAACCTTGGGAACTCCACAAGTCTTTAGACTTTCTCCAAGGTAAATGAACATTGGGAACTACAAATCCTCTCTCCAATTAAGGAGGGACCACCCAACAGTATGCTTATGCGAAAGGGATTCTTTCTTGTACCTTATCAAATTGTTCCATGGTTGGCTGGTATTGTGGCATTTTGATATGTTACGATAATACAGTTTACCCGAATTAATTACAAGATAGTGTTTTTATCCTCCAACTTTTCTTAATGTTTTTTTGCTACTACTTGAGCTTGTTTGTTGGTGTTTTTGCCTTTGGACTAGAAAAGATAGTCCCATATCGACTACACCAAATGGTGAGTATCTCAATATAATGCATTGCTTGTGTTGAGGTGTGCACATGAGGTGTAGTGGGGCACAAGTTTGTGCCATGTGGAAGTATTTTCCTAGAAGAAAAAAGGATTAAATCCAACAAGGATGCAAGTTAATTTTTGTTGTGCGGACTCGGACTCGGACACGGACTCCAGGATGTCTCGTGCATGCACGGGAGTGTTCGGGGGGTAGGCGTGGACTGGCACACTTCTATGCTGATTGTGGGATGATCTAAAATATCAAACTTTTTTGAGTATTGGTATTTTAGTCCCACATCGGATAGGAGAAGAGGTGAAGTCTCAACTCCACTCTATAAATAGAGCCCCTTGGTCTCCTTTGAAAGATGCACCAAAAAGAGAGTTGAGGGAGTCTGTTAAGTCCAGAAAGCCGTTCAAGTCTCAAATATTGACTTACGAGCGTTCCAGAAGTTCTTCGTGAACTTGCTGGTTCCTGGAAGCTGTTCGTGCTCGTGTGGGGCGAATAAAGCTTTGAGCAACGGTGATTCATTCACCCCAGCATCTCATTCTCGCCTGTCATCGCTGCTGTTGCCTTTTACAGTAACTTCTTTTTAGAAGCTCTACTGCCGATAGTTGCTTGCACAAAGTCTCTTTAGATTTTTTGTGTATTACGTAGAATCTTTTTAGATCCTCGTAATTCAGAATCCTCCAGGATTTCTGCTGCACATCTTCTTTAAGGTGTTGCATTTGAAACGTTGTCTGTACAATTGTTTCAGTTTCAAAATTTTCCATCGAAAATTGTGCCTCGGCACTAATCTAGTTTATGGTTCAAAAGCTTATAATCAAAGCTTTCTTACTCTACTAAACCCTTAACGAAACGCAGGGAATAATGCATGGCGATTTTTTTTTTTTTTTTTTATAAGCAACATATGCTATTTCATGAAGAAACTAAGTAATATATCCATCCATTTCTATAATTCAAGATTCACAGTATTGATTGTAGAATCGGTATGGTATCTTTCTTATGAATATTGGGATCGATGCTATTAACGCTTTCATATCACAAGATCGAATTTTTTTTGTTGTCGCAAAAATAAATTTAAAAATTTAAAAAAATTAATATATTTGTACTTGTAGACATTTTTTTAGCTATGCTTTTATCCTTTTGTTGATTGGTCCTTTCCGCCCAACTTTCTTTGTTAAATTGCCTGAGAAAGAGATCTCCAACATCGATACTAGTCGGTATATGCGGCTATCAGTATCAACTCGGATCATATCAAACGTATTGGATCGGTATTGATTGTATCCTATTAATATTGGTAGATAGTGCAAATTATCACACCTCACTTCCTGCACTGAATGCAAGTTTTAATTTATGCACAAAATTATTGACTTATATTGTCAACCCTTTATATAATTTGAACTTGCAAAGCTCAATACAACTGGACAAAAGCCAACTTTTGGCTTGAGTGTAAGTTCAAGTCATGATCCTGATGAAAAATAAATATAATGATGAGCTGTACAGCAAATGCATGACTGAGCTCTTAATGAGCACATAGTTCAATGTCCACCTATTTTAAGCAGTACATAACATCGTTTACCAAGTCAAACTAATGGATGGATTTGTTGTAGTGAGCAAGTTGTTAAATTCTACGCGATTCATTAGTGCATGGGGATTTGCATGTGGCACGTGCAGGTTCCTTTAAGCCTGGATCGATTTTTGTCTTTGGCTCTTGATGAAATCATGGGTGGAGAGTGGCTTGAAGTTTAGCTAGGTTAGGTCAAATAATAAACTAGGTCCTAAGAAATCTAGAGAAGGTGATTATCGCAGAGTAAATTGTTTCGAGAACCAGAAAACGTTCGACCCCCGACAAAACTAGTACACGCTTTCCAAGTGCCAATAAGAGAAACTTTGGTACAAACAGCTGTATCAAAGTTTCCATGTAACAAGTGGGTTGCACTATTAGAGTCCAGTTTGAATTTGCTAACAACATATTTATAAAATTCAAATCTAATTAAATATTTAATTTGATTAGATTTAGATGTCTATAATTGGTGTTGTGCTATTTTAGATATAATATGATTCTTATTTTAGAAAATTATATTATGATCTAAAATATGATATTGATGGACTATTTTAGGTGTAATAGGATTCTTATTTCAAGACTTCATATTTAAGAAATCATATTATGACTTAAAATAGTTTTTCTCAACCTATATATATGGGGTGAGGTGGATGCACAAAGCACAGCACAAAGTGGAGATTCGGGGTGCTCGTCCACAATAAAATCTAAGAGAAAATCCGTACTTTCCTCTTAGGACTTCGTCATCCAAGACAGAAGGAAGAAGAAGATCTAATCGAGGAGTCGTCAACTTCGGTTAGGAAGATTGCTACGGGTTGGTGAGTAATCTCAATTGTAATCTTTTGTTTTTCTTCTTGAGAGTGGTGAGGGGATTGTAATTTCATCTGAGTTATTAAAGGTTGGAATTTGTCCAGGTGACGTAGTCACCGCCATATACTTGTCTTTATCTGTGCTTGATGTCCGTTAGACGGGGGTTGGTTTTGATCAGGTGGGTTAGCAAACACCTTCTGCACGTGCCCAACAATTGGTATCAGAGCGAGGTTCGTTCTGATCTGATACCCAACAATTGGTATCAGAGCTTTGGGGGTTCTAATAACCATGTCTACGGAGCAGATGAACACTTGTATGATCACTCTCACAAAAGAAAACTGGACGATTTGGAAGCCAAGGATGAAGGATCTACTCTGGTGCAAGGACTTGCATGGTCCGTTGGAGGGCGACAGCGCAAAGCCATCGGACAAAGCTATTGAAGACTGGAAACGATTGGATCGGAAGGCCGTTGGATTCATCTGCCAATGGCTGGACGACTTGGTGTTTCACCACGTATCCATGGAGAGTTCGGCAAAAACATTGTGGAAGAAGCTGCATTCACTGAACGAAAGGAAGGCGGCTGGCAACAAGACGTTTCTTATTCGCTAACTCGTCAACTCGAAGTCACGGAGGGTACCTCGGTGGCACAACATCTGAACGAGGTTCAGGGTATCATCAATCAGCTGTCTGCGATGAAGATGATGATTGATGATGAGCTTCAGGCCCTACTATTTTTGAGTTATCTGCCGGAATGCTAGGAGACGTTGGTGGTGTCAGTGAGCAACTCCGCGCCTGATAGAGTTATCACGATGGAGGCAGTCAAAGTAGCTTGTTGAATGAGGAGGTCCAGCGCAAGAAAGTAGAATCATTGCAGGAGTCCGCTCTAGTGGCTTCCTACGGAAAGGGAAGACATAAGTTACAAGCGAGGACAGGGGAAGTTCTCGGGCTGCAAGGAGGGCTGCTATAACTGTGGCGAAAGGGGTCAAATCAAGAGGAACTGCATGAAGCTCAAAGCTGTAACACCCAGTTTCTAAAATGAGGGTAATTTTGAATTTTGTATTTTAAATTATTTAATTATGGTATTTCATTAATAATATGATTTTTGGTGATTTTTAATAATTTTTTAAACTATTTAAAAACTGGTTTAAGTCATGACTTGTGATTTGGTGTGCAGCTAGTGAAGCCGTAGAGACTGTCTGCCCTAGAGCCTAGCCATGTGATTAGGGTATTTCAATTATCATTTTTAGCCTAGGGGTAATTTGGTCATTTTGACTTAATTGAATTATTTGATAATTTATTGAATTGGTGAATTCCTAGTCGGGCTTTAACTAGTTTGAGACTTGTAGACTAGCCTAGAAGCTAACCCTAGCTATGGTAACCCTAGCCTAACTTGAGTTAACCCATTTTAGTCATTAGAGATTGGTTTTAGAATGAGGGGATTAGGTTTACTGAAATTAAGTCATGACTTATGGTTTAATGCAATGACTTGTGAATTGAACCATAGGCCCATGACTTAAGCCCAAATCCCAACAAGCCCACCCATGGAAGCCAACCTAGGGTTCCACACCCCTATTTAATGCCTCTTCCATTTGTTCTTGCCTCTTTTATTATTTTTCTTTTCAAGCTTGGAGAAAGAGGTATGGCCATCTTCCCCAATCCATAACTTTTCCATTTTAACTCCTTTTTGGCTCAAACCACTTGCATTAGATTCTAATTGTCTCCCTCTTACTGATCATGGAGGATAATCCCAACCTTGGAGCCATTTGGAGAGTTTGGCTAACAAGGAGAAACCCCCCTTTTTGGAGCCTTTCATTGGAAATTGAACATATAGGTAAATCCCTATTCCCTCTACCAAATTTTATTTTCTTTGCATGAATAGGAAGCCCTAGGTGTCCCCTAGCCGTAGGTATTGGATTGGTGTCGATTCGTGTTCGTTTGGTGTCCGTGTCGGACACGTATCATGGTGTATGTGCATGTGTTTGTGAAAATGCCACAAAGGATTTTTATTTGTTATTTTTGAAAAGTGTTTGAACAAATTTGATGATTTATATGTGTATATTGATTTGCAACTGGACTGAGCATGAATTCGAGTCGTGTCCGTGTCCAAAATGGACACGAATACGCCCGCAGCAGCCTTAGGGTAGTGCCCTGCTACTCGACGCTTAGTTCTCCACTTGTAGGACACTTGGACACCTAAAAATTGACACGAACCTGGGGCTACCACTGACAGCATGTCCCCAAAGTTTGGGGACATCTGGTCGAGTGTCCAGAGAGCAATCGAGCCCGCACTGACACGCACCGTCGCGCGCAGGCAGCTGTACACATGCACAGACACACACAAACGTGCATTTGTGTCCTCTATAGACACGTCGTAGACACGTATCAGGCTACCCCACATGTAGTCCTACCCTAGGCGACCACGTGGGTGTGTACACGTGACACGAAGTGTCGTGTGTCGTGTCCTACACGCGTGTGCACGCGTGCACGATGCTGTCGAAGTGCATAGTTCACGTGTCTGTGTTAGTTGTGATTTGGACACGATTTTGTCTAGTTTCTTGGACACAAATGAATGCCTAGACACATACACATGTGTGACACTATTTACCAACCTATAAATTTTGATTTAGATGTTTAATTGATTCGTATTCATTGAATTCCCAAAATGGGCTGATACGCATGATACCTTCACTGTTCAGTTTTCCTTGGGTTTTAAATTACATTTTTCCTGATTTAATGCTGATTAAATGTTTAATTTAGACCCACCTACATATATAATGAGTGATGAGTAGGTTAGATTGCAATTTTGATGGTTGTTTGATTTCGAAACCATGAATTTCCAACAGGGTTTGATACCAACTGATACTCTTTACTGAGATAAGTTTTTCAGAGTTTAATTTGCATTTTTTTGATTTTAATCTTCTTGCTAAACTGATTTTGTGGTGTTAAATGTTAGGATAGTCTTACATACATGTTTGATGAATGATAAACATGTTCACTTCGATTTGTGTTAATGAAGGGGAATCATTGATTGGGTTTTGCTTTTGGATTGGGGTTATACTAGTCACTGATTTCAGAAAAAAAAAGACTGAAATCTGAGATTGAGCTCCTATTTAACTCACACTCTCCGCACACACCTATGGTTCACAGTTTCCTGCATTTTCCCCCACTGACAAACACACACACACACATGTACACCTATCACTGTTGGCACAATACACACTCTCATATGCACACAAACTGGAATCTAACATACAGGTTGTAATATTCACACACACAGGTTTATATAATGTGAACACACATAGCCTATTCACCACACACACACTATATTCTAGTGTCCCTGTCATCTACACATACCTATCTAAATTCCCACACACTTTTCCTTAACTGTACACTATTTTCCTTTTCCTGGTTATCTAAATCAGTGAACCTGAAACTGAGTTACACATTTCCTGTTATCCTATGAGTTAACATCCTATTCCCTATACCTATATTTGTGACTCAAAGGTTATGAGAGTGCTTGAGTGGGTGAGTGCCTGGGTGAGAGTGATATGCATTGGTAGCAGTAGGCATAGCAGAGCATGCAGCAGTAGCAGGAACCTTGGTGAGTATCAGTTAGATACTCACTAAGATTGAGTATTGGCCAATGGGCCATTGGTTCATGACATTTAGCCTTGTTGACTGTCCAATAAATGCCCCTTAGTTAGCCTATACATGGTTGTCCCCTTTGCCCCATATAACAGTCCTATACTAGCCCCCAAACCCAGCCCTTAACATGCCCAAACCAGTCCTTGCTCACTCACCCAAAAATCTGAGTTTACACACACACATCCATGTAACTTTCACACACACATGTGCCTAAAATCTGAGAACCTATGTGATAATCTAGACATACACACATGTGTTTCCCTCCTTACTTTTCACATGATAATATGTGACTTAACCCCTTCATCACCCTTTCACTGTTAGTTGTACCACACATATTGAAACACACATCACTCAAACACATTGTACACTGTCACATTTAATCCACACACACACATATGCATATAACTAAAATGTTATTTAACTGTTCTTCCTATTAAACTGAACTTGGGTTTGATTTCAATGTTAATGTTAATATCTGAGGATTTCCCTTTTGTGTAAACCTGAGAATGAAGGGTGGTGATTGTTCACAGTTGGTTAGAACTTGACTGGTATTTCAGTTTTTCATATGTTATTAATAAGATATCATATATTGTAAATTCCTGAGTTCACTCTATCACACACATATGTATCCACACTCTCATGACACTTTGCTCACCCTTTTAAACCCACACACACAGGAAACACATGTACACAACACATTACCTTTTCCTATCCTTCTATGTATGTGTGTATATACATATGTATATATATAAAATATATAATATATATATATATATATATATATATATATATATATATATATATATATATAATATATATAAAATATATATATATATATATATATATACTATATATATATATATATATATATAATATATATATGTATATATATATATATATATAATATATATATATATATGAAAAAAATATATATATATATATATATATATATATATATATATATATATATATAATATATATATATATATATATATATATATATATATATATATGGGTAATACATATATTATCATGTATCCTATATATATATTATAATGTGTGTATTATATTAGCCTATGGGCCTATAGCCTAGGGCTCATTACCTATGAGTGTGGCTTGAATGCCAATTACATGTGCAGTTGGCTTGTATAGCCTTGGATTGATGTAGAGTGCTAGCCTAGGCTTGGTTAGGCCTAGTGAGACTTATTAGACTTGTTTGAGTCAGTCTTGACCTAGTTGACCTAGTTTGACTAGTGTAGTTGACCAGAGTTGACCAAGAGTTGACTTTAGTCTAGTTCGACCTAGACAACATGCACATGCATTGTAGATTACTATTATCATCCCCTGTATACATCTTGACTTGCGTTGCTCTAACTAGGAGTCAGGTACCTCATCTCGGACAGTACATTTACTTCAGACATTCAGATACCAGGCGAATACATTCTCTGATCATTTCATAACTTGCTTAGAATTATATTCCTGTTCTAGTTTACCTTATTTGATGCTGTCACGATATTATCACGGATTGGTACTATATGGATCCCTACATTGAGATGTTATCCCCTTCGGGAGCATCGGATACATTGTGTCATGTGTTTCGTGTACATCATGTATTTCACGCTCTCATGTTATCCATGTTTCTCATGTGCTTCATGCTCGTTCATGCATGCTCGTGTACTCTCATGTGCTCCCATGAATCGGTCATGTTTTCTATGTATAACCTATATTGCATGTGCACTCATTTATGAGCCTTCATGTGAATTTCATGTGTACCCATTTATGGGCCCTCATGTGAACTTTATGTGCACTCATGTATGAGCTCTCATGTATACTTCATGTGCACCCATTTATGGGCTTCATGTAAAAACCATGTACGTAACATAACTTGTTTGGATCCTTGTGTATTGATTGGGATATGGGAGAGTATAAATAGTCATCTGAACAATTACAAAGTAGTATAGTCATGTGCGCCTCTTTAGTATAGTCATGTACAAATCCAGCCGTTCACATGTCGACTTTGTACTCTAAATCACTAGTCACTGGTAGCTCTCTACTTATAGTAGATATTTCTATTACAGTTCTCTTCCTGTTTACATCATGTATTTCTTTCAGTTTCATGTATCGTACTCTCTTGCATGTTTATATTCTCTAACCTGTTATGATCTGCGTGAGATGTATTGTGCTCGCTCCCGTCCTGACTGGACCTGTTGAAAATTTTACAGAGGATGATGAGGAACCCTGCACCCCTTACTTTGGAGCTTGCCTAGATGACACTCGCGACCTGGACCCCTGGGGAGGTTCAGGCAGCTGCTGAGGATGATACCATTGCATAGTTTAGATAGTCTAGATTGTTTCTTTTTTATGTTTAGTTGTTATCCTTATTTTCAGAGTTGTATATTCTAGAGATGTTGAGACTGGTAGTGGTTAACTTATGTTATTTCATTTCTGTTGTACCTCAGTTGAGGATTTCTTATCTATTTCATCGTGCTATATTCTACCTTAGATTGTGATTGAGTTGTACCTTTGTGTTTGGCCTCCTTTTTGGAGAGTATTTTATGTTAGTTAGTTATAGTTCATGACCTAGAACAGCGTTCTACCGTCGACACTGCGGCGTAGGCTGGACGCTGTTACGTACTCGTACCCTCACGGTGGGTGCGGGTGGTGATAAAAGCTGAGAAGGCCAAAGGCAAGGACGATAAGGGGATCTCACAGCAATAGGAAATATCATCATTGCAGCGACCAACGCAGAAAAACCTTGTAGCATGTGTTATGACGGCGACTGGGTCATGGACATGGGGGCATCATATCACGCCACTCCGCAGAGGTGTATCTTCACGTCATACCGCGATGATAAGTTTGGACGTGTGAAGATGGACAACAAGAAGATTGTTGCAGTTTTAGGCATTGGTGATGTGCACTTGACGATGGAGTTTGGTGAGAAACTCATTCTCAGGGGTATGTGACATGTACCGAGTTTGCGCTACAACTTGGTTTCGGTTGAAAGGCTAGCAGATGATAGCTGTCGCAGTCTGTTTGGGAGCAAAGACTGGATGCTTGCGAAGGGTCCAACAGCTGGCTCGGGGAGATTTATGTTGTGGCATGTATATGCTCAAGCCGATGAGCTATACAGGCAGACCATAGACACCGGATGGAGGCTCGAGGGGTGTTCGATAGGAGGTGGATCATCGAGAACTTGCTGAGAAAGGACTTCTAGATGCTTTGAGGGATACAAAGGATTCGGTTCGTCGAGATAAAGCGACGAATAGTGATGAGTCAAAGATTGAGGGTCAGTCTATCGGTCCCATGACATCTGGTCGGTCTCCAGGTGGGGGTTGCTCTACGGATCCAGTTTTGGTGATAGGTAGTTTGCTAAAGCTTTATGGAGCGACATTGGTTTTAGCAGTTCGAAGCCAGGAAGGAGATCAAGGTTTATAGCAGACTCAATCTAAGACGGGAGCATCATCATTCACACAGTTCAGGAGGAGCTGTGGGTCATCGACGATATACACAGTACGTGATGTTCTGGTTGAGGACGTATGTGTATTGGGGAGCTTAAAGTTCGAACACGAAGGTAGACAGATTTAGGAGTTTGAATCTCGGGAGAACCGTACCGTCCGCTTGGATGTGCCAGCCAAGGGTGAAGAAGCTCATCAGAAAGTTAACACTTTTCGGTGAAAGACATAATTCGGGGACAGGCAGCCGAGACTTATGGTGATGCTGATCGTCAGGGACTTCAGTCTTGGTCGTGTTATTGATATCGGCAGGATCCTAATAGTGCAGGAGGTGATACGCATGGTAGCTAGCATCGACTTGACGGTCGAGGAGCTGGAAACAAAGAAATATGCAAAGTATCTAGGGAGTTCGGAGATCAGTAGCATGGGGAAGCAAGAACTCTGTCGCAGGATGGCATGTATGGAGTCCAGTTGAGGACCCATGGGGTCAATACCCTCTCATCAAACTGGAGGGTGAGATTGTTGGAGTCTAGTCTAGATTTGGTAAAAATATATTTGTGGAATCCAAATCTAATTCAATATTTGCTTTGATTAGATTTAGATGTCCTTAATTAGTGTTGTGCTATTTTAGATATAATATGATTCTTATTTTAGAAAATCCTATTATGATCTAAAATAGGATGTTAATGGGCTATTTTAGGTGTAATATGATTCTTATTTAAGGACTTCATATTTAAGAAATCATATTATGACCTAAAATAGGATATTTTTGTCATCCTATATATATGAGGTGAGGGTGGAGGCACAAATCACAACACAAAGTAGAGATTCAGGGTGCTCGTCCACAAGAAAATCTAAGAAAAAGTTTGTACTTTGCTCTTAGGACTTCGCCATCCAAGACAGAAGGAAGAAGAAGATCTAATCGTGGAGTCGTCAACTTCGGTTAGGAAGATTGCTATGGGTTAGTGAGTGGTCTCAATTATAATCTCCTTTTTTTTTCTTGAGAGTGGTGAGGGGATTGAACCTATTAGGGCAAAGGGTTCAACGTGAGTTCTGTCAATCTTGTAATTTTATCTGAGTTATTAAAGGTTGGGATTTGTCCAGGTGGCGTAGTCTCCACCATATACTTGTCTTTATATGTGCTTGGTGTCAGTTAGACGGGGGTTGGTTTTGATCAGATGGGTTGGCAAACGCTTCGGCATGCGCCCAACATACACTTTAAAGTTTTTACCTGCACGATGTACGAAGAAAAAGGAAGACCCACTTGTCATATACTTTCTGTGTCAAAACTTTGATACAATCGGCTGTATCAAAATTTTCTCCATGCCAATCTTAGCATTTACAACTATCACTGGTTGGGATAGGTCCAAATTATTCGACGCACATCCGAAGAATAGGGTTCAAATTCTAGCTTTTTAGAGATCAAACCACGGTTTAGACTTAGGCCATATTTGGTTCGCAGAACCATTAGTCTTGAGAAAAATAATTCTTTATTTTCAAGTCAATGGAAAGGAGGCAAAAACGAAAAAAATCAAAGCAAAAAATAGCGGAGAAAATGGCTTCTCTCACCCATTAAAAGATATACTTTCTCACTATGAACATTCAATTTCTCTTACAATTTTTTTGACTTTTTAAACACCGAAAAAATTATAAACTATGATTTTAAAAGAGAAAAGTAAATAATTCAATTTCTTTTCTCTTCTTTCTGACAACCAAACGAGATCTTAGGGTTATGTTTGGATTTAAGTTTGAAAATGGGGTTTTAGATAACGAAATTTTGTACAACATAATTTTTTTATTGTGATTTCTGCTGATCAGCTAGCAGATTTCTTTACAAAGTCACACCCCAGACCGCAATTTTAGTTTCTGTTTGACAAACTCATGTTCTTTGATCTATCTTGAGTTTGAAGGGGAGGGGTGTTAAGATTATATTAGATTTATATTATATTCATTCTCTTATTCAAATTCATATTCCTATCTCCTATACAGATATGCATTAATTCTCCCTCTATATATTCATAGTTGTATGACTTTTTATAATTTATCAACAAAATCAATATTGTTGATTGTATAATTTATCAGTACAATCAATGTTGAATGTATCATATATTAGTAAAATTAATATTGTTGATTTGTTTCATGCTATCATAATATAGGATTTTTCTTATCTTATGACCATTCAAAGATAATCAATATTTTTAGATCATCTTCTTCTCCTGCTCAGCCGCTTGCTCCGCTGCGTTATCCATAGTTGAAGCGAAGCCCTCCAACCTCCTTCCCTCGAGTGTATGGCCTCTTGCATCCCCAACAACTAGCGCACCCAATGATGCTATTAAATTGCTTTTAGATTCGAGGAACATACCCATGAACAAGAAACTATGGGTGTCAAAAGATTTTATTCTTGCACAGCAGAGCCCTCTTTTACTCTAGCAAAATGTGGATGATTTTAACACAACACTTGGCTGATGTCCAATATGGAGGCAAAAAATTAAAGCTTGGTGATTACTTCTCTCCACCTGAACTTTCCTAAAAAGCTTCTGTTTACCACAACTTTGGTGATCCTTATCTCCACTTGAAATTTCCTCTAAAGTTTCAGTTTTGCCAAAATGAAATTTAAAAAACATTAAAAACAAACATAAAGACAAAAACAAGCAAAACCAAACAAATATTTCTTTTAAATTCGTCCTCTATGTACTCATTGTGAGAAGTCTGGTCATTATGCTACTATGTGTTATGCTCATCAGCGGTCTAGTCTGATTTATTCTCATTGTCAAAAGCATGGACACTCGATGTATAATTATTTTATGTTTCATCCACATTTAAAGATTCCATTCTTCAAGCAGATAAAGATAAATGATTCTTTCTCGATTCTCTCTCTAGCACCTCAGGCTTACATTATTGATAGTACACAGACATCGATAGATATTCAGAACTGTCTTACTCAGTTAGAGCTCTGGATCCAACTCCGACTCCAATGCCGTCCTATTTTTGCTGGCTCCTCTACATCATTCTCTACTGGAACGTCTACTTCTTGGATATTTGACTATGGTTCTTCTCATTATAGACTTTTGACCATAGTCTTTTATCTAGTATTACACCTTTACCATATCTCACTTTTCCTCTTTACACACAGTTGATGGTTATCAGTTGGCCATCACTCAATCTGGCTCCATTATTTCTGACACTTTGAGTCTTCCTTTTATTTTACATATTCCTCATCTTACTTTACATCTCATATCAGTTAGTAGCCTTTGTGAAAGTAGATTTTTTTTGTTATTTTTATTCTCTTATATGTTCTGTGAAGGAACCTCATACAAGCTGTATGATTGGCCTTTCTCATATAAAGGAATGGTTGTACCACTTAGACTTTCTTCATCTTCTATCAACTCAACCTTTGAGTTCTAGTCATGCTACTATTGTCACTTCTATTGTCGACTTGTGGCACAGAGGTTTAGGTCATATTTCAGAGCCTTGTCTAAAGATTTTATTCCATAGTAGAGCTTTTGGACATGGTTCTTTTTCTTCTCTATCCACATCTACGGATTATAAGTTGGCTACAAAATTAGCCTTACCTTTTCTAAGGGTTTATCAAAATCTAATATTATTTTTGAATTAGTTCACTCTGGCATATGGGGACCTGCACTTATCCCATCTATGAGTGATTTTTTTTTTACTATGTGAGCTTTATTGATGATTACACTCTTTATACTGTATGACCGATATGTTAAGCAATATAAATACTCTAGAGGAAGGGTGAATAGAGTATGCAGCAGAATATTACTAATTAAAAATAAAAATACTACTATATCACTATCGTGTCGCATGTAAAGTGGCTATGTCATAGTTATATAAAAGAGTAAATAAGAGAGACAGAGAGCAAACACAAATACATCAGTATATCCTGGTCTCCCTCTTGTGAGGACTATTCTAGGCCAGAGGACTCTTGCTCCGAGTTGAAATCCACTATTGGAAACACAAGCTTTAAACGAGAGCTTACCGCTCTTTACAACACCGAGCTTAAATTCAAAGTGCTCGACCGACTTCAATTGTGAAGTGTGAACTTCTTGATCAAGCCTATGATTACAACTCTCTGAAACTTCAGACCGTACCGTACTCGCAAGTAGACTAGAGGTTGTAGAACATGCTTGGGATTTGAAAATGAAAGCTTTGAATAGCTTAGAAAGCGAAGAGAAGATAAGATAGAAAGTGAATGAGTGATTTAGAATAAAAAGTTCTTCTCTATTTATAGGATTGTTGAAAACTGAGCTTTGGCCGAATTCGGATGCCAAACGTTCAAAAATTTGACTGTTACAGCCGAGTCTGCAATATGAACATGTTTACAGGATTTACCAAATCAGGGTAGCCGAGTTCAGGCTAAACTCTGTCCGAACTCTAGTATGACTTATAGGTCATAATCCAGGTTCTAAAACTGGGTTTTAGGCTTTTTGGGCTGTTTTTTAAATACGAGTTTTTGGGTTTGTTTTAAAAACAAGTTTATTAGAAAACAAAAATAGGTATTTGAAAAACGTTTTGGGTCTAGTCTATTTGTCAGTAAGACGCGGTTTACATTTTTTCTAGACTCAATAAAATTGTGTAAAATATATTTGAGAATCAAAAATAAATACAGACACGACGACTGAGCAAATCTCGAACTATAGCAGTACTAGTTGTCGTAGTCTGTTGTGAGTAGCCCGTATATCGAGTCCGAGTTTAGACGATTATCACAATCAGTTCGACCATGACCAATGGGCCAACAATCTCCACCATTTTGATAATTGACAAACCTTGACTGATATAACAGCTTGATTAAACGAAATCCTTGTTGTTGTAGTTGTACCCTCTCCTCTTGACAAGTGTTGTATTTTCTCCCCCGTTGTCATTTACCAAAATGCTGCCTCGCAATTTATGCGTACAAAAAGACAAACGTAAAGAGAAGAGATAATAATAATAACGCAGATATGTCACAGAGCAATTATATGTAAGAAGTTATATTTAAGATAAACTACTAAGTATGAAATATGTGTATATTGCCAAAAGAGAGAGTACGAATAAAAACGACTAGCTTCATAAAGAAAGCAACCACTTAGTACCGATAAAACTGAAAGAGTTTTAATCTATACAAGCAATTAGTAAAAGAAAACTGCATAACTGATACTATATGTTCTTAGATTGTAAGATATTTCTAAGACATGATGACAATAGATAGAAAATCTACTAAACATAATACCTAATCTAAAGACAATGACATCTAGATATCATCAATCATTGCCATTGTCTTGATCTACAGCATCGTCATCACCACCAGAAGTATGAGCAGGCTCACCAGAAGATATGAACCAGTCATATGTACCTGCAGGATTGAAGTATTGGCGTACTTCCTGATCCTCAACACGGTAGTCAGAAAAAGTAGGATCTCTAAGAAAGAAACCAGGGCCGCCAGGCTGATGGGACTGAGCAAAGCGGAGATCAACTAGTGTTT
Organism: Iris pallida; assembly: GCA_029216955.1. Taxonomy (NCBI): domain Eukaryota; kingdom Viridiplantae; phylum Streptophyta; class Magnoliopsida; order Asparagales; family Iridaceae; genus Iris; species Iris pallida. The sequence goes on from JANAVB010022800.1 coordinate 9,132,597, forward strand.
TAGAGATCACCTGAGTGCGAATGACATCATGTTACTCATAATCTCTCAACCGTTCAGTCTAGCGAGTCTCTAAAGCACTAACTCGATCAAGAGTAGCCTGATGCTGTCACGACCCACACCATGTTTAGGGGCACGATGACGTGAGTACGTCCAGCCTATGTCGCAAAGTCGGCGATAAAATGCTGTATAGGTCGTCTATAATATCTAACATCTATCAATATGAAGTATAAACCTATCATCTCCGTATGGAGGAATAATATGACTTGTAAAGATATATAACTCAATCACAAGATCTAAGGGAAGATAAATCACGATATTGGAAATGAAGATAAAGGAGATTAAACTGAATAAATAGTAAAGTCATCGCACACATGAGTTTAGATGTCTAAGACGAATAAGTACATATCCTGAATAATTATAACAAAATCCAAACCATATTCGGAACAATCCGATACAAAAGAAACACTAGAACACTAAACTACTTCTAGGGCATTCTCTACTCTGCAGAATCCTCCTCAGACTCCTGTGTGCATCCCTTGTATACCCCATGCCCTTAGTAGGTAGGACAACAGTCTAAACCATCTGAAAAATATTATCCAGTCAAGATTGGAGAGAAGTACAAATCAAATAGCAGTTCTAGTTAATTGACAAGTACTATAAAAATGTAAATAATAATGCAATACTTGATGAACAATTGATACGAGATAATATACAATATAAAAGACAAGTGAATATAGAGTAACAGATGTATAGGGGAGAACATGTGAAAATGTAATAGCAGACATATATGTAATAAGGGGAAAACCTGTCATGCAAGGTATACAACTATCAAGTCCAGAATATCTGTGTCTAACCAGTGTTTTGAAATACCAAGTTGATATGTGAACGGCTAGAGGATAATATCCGACAAACCATACACGTCCGTGTGTGGCCGCTATTATTCCAATAAGACCATAGGGTAGAAAGGGTATGTTCACAAGTCTCATAGGTATTTTCCTGCCTGACTAGTACACATGAATCCAGGTCTCGACACGTATCTCAATAATCCAGAATAGATACATTAGTCCAGTAAAAATCATTAGACATGAAACTACATATCTCAAGTCAAGGAATCCATACAACATCAATCTATGTGTCCATCGTGTCGAAATAAAGATAGAACACTAATATAAACATGCACTACAAGAAAAATGATATTTTTTGACGATTTATTTCTCGTCGGTCGTGAAAAACCGTCAAGAAAATAGGTTATCTTGACGGTATTAGGCTTACGTCAAGAAAGGACACGTTTTATGTTAATTTAGCAATTTTATAGCATAATAGTTGACGGTTTTAGATGATCCGTCAAGAAACATTAATTTATTTATTGACGGTTTGGTTATAACCGTCAATGAATGCATGTGCGAAAAACTTGGCGGGATTTTTTTAGCTGCCATTAGTAATTTTTTCAAACATTGTATATTTGTTGACGGTTGTGGTTCTTTTTAATAGATGAACCCAGCAAACTTTTCCCCGATCTACCCCTTCCGTTCCTCCTCTCTTCCTAACCTTCTCCTTCCTAGGAGAGAGCCCTCCACTTCTCTCCTCTAAAGAGTCTACCACAGAGCCCCCACTCCTCTCCTCTAAAGAGTCCCCTACTCCTCTCCTCTTTCTTCTCCCTAAGAGAAAAGCCCTAACCCTAGTTTTCCCCATGGAGGTTATTTTTAGGGTTTCGAGTTATGTTCGCAGGAGCTTTTTTTGGCAGCGGTTGCGTGATGGAGATCAGTCTCGAGGAGATCAAGAATGAGGTTGTTGATTTGGTGAGAATCTAATATGTCTGTCAGAATCTAAATTTGTTGGACTTCGAAATTCTAATTTATGTTGCATCATCACATTAGTATTTGTTTTTATTTACCATGATTCGGTTATCAGTAGTGATCTTTGTTTCGATCGTTTGCAAAATAATATAAAAGAGGAAATTTTTTGATTTGGGCTGAAATTTGGGAGATTAGGTCAAGCGAACACTTTTATTGACAAAATTGAGCCTTTTTTTTTCTCGTTCTCTTCGGTTGAATTTGCTGGAATCGGTTGGATTTGACTGGAATTGGTAGATCGATTGAACCTCGAATCGATTTTGGTTGGAAAACCCTAGAAATAGATGAAAGATTCTGACTTGGTTCTGATATTTGGGATTCGGAGGTACATGGCGGATCAGGTGTTGGAAGGGAGCCAGCCGGTGGATTTTTCCAAGCATCCTTCCGATATTGTTCCCACTTTTCAGTAAGCCTCTCTAACCCATCTTCTTTTAAAATGTGGAAAATAATGGACTTTGGCTTAAGAAGAATATCATGCACAAAAAAAAAAACTGACAATTAGGGGCATTTCATCTATTGTGACATTTCATATAATTTGATTGGGATGTACTGAAGACAAGATGGTTATATTGAAATTCTTGCTATTTGAATAACTTATTGGAATTCGGTTGTGGAAATTTTGTGGTGATTCTTGGACTTGGATTGCAATATGATGTGGGAAATATGGGTTTGGCTGCAATAGAGATCATCGATAAATGCTCAAGCTTTAAAGCATCCTTTTGTTTGTTCTATTTTTATTGTTATGGTGAATTTTTTTTTTCTGCCCACAATTGATACTGATTTATGGCATGTATGTTTCCAGATGAGTATATTCTGAGTTCTCATCACTTTTCTAAAAAAATTTTTGTTCACCTTTCTAAAATTTCAATTACTTTTAAAAACCTTTTTTTTGGGGTGGACCAGTAAATTAATGAGAACGTTTAGGAATTTGTAGCAAGGGTGGCCTCCCACCCTATGGCACCTAATTTGGCACATCCAAGTGTATTTTGGAGTGCGTGGCGTGTGCAATACGTGTGTCCGACATGGACACGACATGAATTTTGGATTGCTTCTTTGGTTATGTTGGTTGCCTGTGAACACCCTTGAATTTCTTTACAATCTCCACACCTAGTTTTGCTTAAATTCTTTGTTTAAAAATTTTAGGATTTTTTAGGTGTAAGTACTGACGTCGATGATCAAAAACTTTGCATAACTGATCATTTTTTTGTTCGGTACATCCTTTGTTTTGAAAGACATTAGAGAATTTGATGCTCTGGTGCAAGAGAATGCGCCCGATGACCTAATCGCCTTCTTGAAGGCTACAGATGTTGATGCCGAAAGGTATAACTCCTCCTCCTTTCATTTTTTTTTCTTTTCCCTTTAAATTTTCCCATTATTTAAACGGTGGCCATGTGAATTAATTTGACCTTTTACATTCAGTAGTGTACTCTTATTTCTTTTGTTGTATAATTTGGTTATGTTGAATATTATGCAGCAAATGGATCCTGCAAAGCAGTTGAAGGTGATGCGAGAGTTTCAGAAGTAGTCATCACAAATGGACATTACAGTAAGGCTATAACTTTCTGAAAAGATAACTATTTTAAATGATATCAGTAAAGTCATTGCATTCGAATCATCTTTACGACCAATTTATATTCCCTTTGTGTTTATGCACGACAACCAATTTGTTGACTGTAATTTCCTCATCTTCCCCCAAAGTGGTCTATTCGAGGTTTCCACCTCTAATTCTCATATCAGGATGGTGTGTGATGTTCTGAGGTTATCTGTTTTTATTTCTTTTGGATGAATGTGTTATGGTAATCATCCATTTTCTATTAGCTAACTATTACTTCCAAATCTTCCTTTTTCTAGCTACTGCTTGTCCTTTATAAGCCACATGCACTTGCATATTTCAGATGTTTATATTAGTGAGAGTCCATTTACTGCTTAATTTGTAATATGATACCAAGTCATTGGTAAAGTTCCTGCCACTACATGAAAGCTCCAGAGTTTAATATATATTCCACCTCTGATGAATGCCAACTGACTCCCCTTTTTATTTATTTATTTTTGTTAACATTCTACTTAAAATGTGAACCAGAAAGATTTGAACAAGCAACGAGCATTTTGAATAAGAAAGATGCACTAAGTCGACTCTCATTATAAATGATCTGAATTGCTTGGTTATGCATATTCGAAAACCAAAGTCTGGAATGGTCCTTCGTCACTCTATTTGTGACTCTTATGTGCATATTTCTCCTATTGTGGTAACCTGTTAAGTTAGTGAAAATTATTTGGAAGGCTTTTACTTGGTTGCAACATTGTCAACATGCTGATTCTTTCAGGGCATCCTTTTCCCAGGATGATTTCCTTTTTCAATTAATTTTGTTTTTATAAAACTTGTACTGTGTTGATTTTTTTTTCCTTTACTTTTGTTTTTATAGAACTTGTATTGTGAAAATGGCATTACGACTTGCTGCTTTCACATGTTTTTGTTTTAGAAGCATTCTTACTACATCTACACCCCCTCCCTCCCTCCTCTTCATATATCGAGTATATTATGGAAGCTGGCTGGTTGAAATAGTGTTGTGTTTTCTTTTAGATGGAAGCTCCACCCTAGATATGGAATTACTGGCAACTATTGCGTTACAAGGCTCTGCTGTTGAACCTGGTTAGTTTCATATTCATGTAACCTACAGTTTAAAGTACATTTAGATATATAATTCATTCTAAGTGGTCATAATACGGCCATAGTCAGAATGGGATAATCTCGTATCAGTTATTTCCATGCGTTGCACATGTTCCCAAAGTAAAATACAGAGATATAATATGGTCAACTATATTAATTATAACTAGGTTGCACAGTCACTCTTTTAACGGACACTATCCGTGTCTGAGAAGAATAAGATATGATACTTAGATGACATGGTCGGCCCACGTCGAGCTTCCAAAGGGTCCCAGGCTGAAAATAATTTGACATATTTCTGCTCTTCCAAATATAGGCTAGTTTGGTTCCTGTTTCAAACCAAAAATTTGTTGTTTATGTTGGTGTTTTGGCAAAAATGGCAAATAGAATTGTGTTTGGTTCCCAACTTTTGCCCTTTTTTGCCAAACACAATCACCTGTCTTCGGGAGGGGGCCAAACACCAAACATTGCCATTTATTCAACTTTTGCCCTTGTTTCATGCCGACAAGGGCCCTTGGGGGACTGGTCTCGGGTCCATCAAGGAGTGCCAGATTTGTTGCATCTCTTCTAGTAAGGAAGACTGGGGAAGAAGATAGAGCGGGCAGTGTGGTCGAGGTAACAATTGCGGTCATTGACATTAGCTTTCAAGAACAGGAAGGTGATGGAGTCTGGGGAGGCAGGAAAGCCATGGTGATTCATCTCAGGATAGTCTTCATTTCTTCAAATTTATTGTGATCAAAATATTATTTTGGTGACATAAATCTAGAAATTTATGCCAGTCTTACCCCCTCCAGTTTGTTTTCTTATCTAGGCACTGAGCAAAATTCAAAAACTCACATTCTATTTCGACCTTCATTTGAAGAATTATAATGATTTCTATCCTTATGATTGTGATATTAACCCCACTTTTTTCAGAATATGCCAAAATTTCATCTTCCTTTGGGTAAATATTTGATTCTTTTCTTATTTGGGTTTGGCTAAAGTTTTGTTGACTATCATTTTTTTTCTATGTTATTTGAAGACCCCCTTTGGTTCAGTATCGTTCCTCCATGTGGTGCACTTAGAAATAGAAGGGTAGAGGCATCAAACTAGGTATAATTAACTAGATTATCTACTCTTAAAATAATTAAATAATTTTTCTCCACTCTTTACTTTGGTTGGGATTACTAGTTATTTTTACTTGTTCTTGCTTTTGGTGGGTTAGAGTTTTACTGATACTTGCTTGTTGATACAAATGTATACTTGGTTGTTGCTTTTAGCGGCTTGTTGGCAGTTTGTTGGGTCTCCTTTGATTTGTCATATACAAAGGTTGGATGTGGATGATATTGTACTCCTAAACTTGTTATTTTTTGTAGTTTGGACGTGGTTGATACTATAATCTTGGACTTTTTGGTGGCTTGGTTGATTCAACTGATATCACATTTTGTTAGTCATCCTAATTTTTTTTTAAATTATTGAACTAGAATTTGATTATTGTATTGACTTGTAGGCCTCATGCTTATTTCACTTTGTTCTCAGTTATTACTTTATACAAACATGAACACATAAATGATTAAATATATTTCTCTTCTTCTCTCAGGAACTACATGAAAAATGAAGATTTTGTGAATATGGGAGGGATGTGCTCTGGCCGGGTTTGCTACATATTTTGGTTTTATTTCTATAATTTTTAGTTTTGGATGTTTAAGATGTATGGAAACTACATACTTTGGTTGGATATGTTTGTGGTTGGACAAGTGTTAGATGTTTGTGGTTGGACGTGTTGGATGTATTGAAAGTTTGTGGTGTATGAACAATATACAGTTTATTAATATAAAAATTGGGTTTTGTAGTTATTTGATGTATGTATAGTACCTTCTGGATTATTGATATTATGTGTGTGTTCGATTCATAATATATAATTATAAATAGAATTTTTGCTATACAAAATTTAGCTTCTCTTGACGGTTATAAAATGTCAACAATTAACTCAATCCTGTTGTAAGAGGGCTTTTCTTGATGGCTAATAGCCGTCATCTAGGCCGGAGTCAAGAAAAATTTTTTACCTACATTGACAGTTTAAAAAAACTGCTATCTTGACGGCTAAAAACAGTCAAGAAAACTACTTAATATGACGGCAAAAAATCGTTAAGAAAAGCCCTGTCAGAGACCGTCAAGAAAAGGGGGGTCCTTTCTTGACTCCGGCCTACTTGACAGATCTGTAACCGTCAAGATACCCCTTTCTTGACAGGAAAAAGCCATCAAAAAAGCCTTTTTTCTTGTAGTGATGCATCGTAGGAATTATCAAGAAATTAAAACTATCAGAGAATGTACTCGCCTGTCGTCCTGAGCACTGAATGTGAATCGAGGCCCGAAGTGATGTTACCCAAACCTAGATATGAGATACACATATAAATTGATGTTCAAGTGTGTCAAACATGAGTATCTAATGAACGATATGCAATCTAGGTCAATTTTAGGCCCTAAAAGTCAACTAAATCGATACTAGGTCAATTTATCTTAAGGTTGACCTTTTTTTGTGTCAACCCAGTCTAATATGGTCAATTTAGGTCAAAATAGTCAACATGGTCAATACCCAATTCATTACCTACCTACGTAATCAATACATATCTCAAAACTCTACACTCTACCTCATTTCCTATTATTAGTGTTTCCTAGGTAATTCCTATTACCTATACTACCAATACAATAATACACTCTTGAATCTATCCATTAGACTATACCCTCCCTACTAGGTCACATCCAAATTATCTATCTATACTCATATATGATTTCCCCCGAAATATTCTACTAACTTGAACTGCCTTAGATTTATCTATACCCCATATTCCTATATGTTGATCTAATAATCACTCTTGATCACATCTATACTTAGAGGTAGCATGTATTACCTATGTAATCTATATAAATAACTTAGCTTATACATATATGGTCATAATATACATATATATTACACATACAGGATACCTTCCTACAGGTAACACTTACTCCAACCTGTCACTTATATATAGCCCAAGGCTAAGTGTCTTAACTGCCATTGAACTCTCAACCAAGGGCCAAGCCCCCACACTCACCTAACCTACTGCCATATTAACAAACACCCACTTAAAAACATTCAGTCCTCCCTACTAACTATACAATTCTAATCCCTCACTAACATATATATACACTATACTCTTACTTGATCTAATACTTACACATGCCACTTCATCTCATAGGCACCCAAATACCTGACCAAGCCCCTTCTACCACTGATCCCGAGCCTACTACCAGTAGACTCCCAAAATAGAGGTACATAGGCCTGTAGCCATGTGCTGCAGAGAGCCCAAGACTCATGCCCTAACCTGTGCCAAACACAGGGCTCTCTCGAGCCCTACACCCTCCATTGCCCAGGCCTGCCTACTCTCTCTCTCTTATGTATTTACTAAGTCACATACAAGGGGTTATTCTGTGTACTCTCTCATTTAGACATACCCATTTAACTCATTGGCCCTATCCACCCTACAGATTATACCTTCTATTTTCCTGCTATACCTTCTGTCTTGCCTAGCATGCCAATTTCCTAAAGCATTACCTATTGATACCCATGTTTACCCATGACTAGTAGAAGGACACAAGGCACACACATATGAATATGCCCTGCTTTCAATAGGGCAGTCCCCTCACTGCCTCACTATCACACTTTACTGCAGTACACTACCCTTAGGGCCCGTTTGGTAAACCGTATATGGAGTTGGATTTTAGGGTTTTATGGATTTGGAGCCAAATTCATGGAATTCTATGTTTGGTTGGAGATAGATTTGGATATGGAAAGTATGACCAATCCAAAATTTGGATTTGGAAGAAAGATGTTGGATTTGGAAGAAAAAAATTTGTTATTATTTAATAATTTCGTTAAAATATTTAATTTATAGTTTATTCAAAATTAACTAATAGTTAATTAAAAATTAGTCATTATTATTATTTAAAAAAGTATTTTTTATAAATAAAAATTATTATTGTCTTTAATAAAAAATAACTAATAATTAGTTATCATAATTATAATCTAAGTTTATAATTTATTAATTAATAATTTTATTATTTAATAATATATAATAATCTTAATTAATAATTTATAACATTATTAATCATAACTATAATAAATTTATTAATCATAACTATAATCTCAATTAATAATTTGTTAATTAATATCCATTTATAATCATAATTAATAATTTATTTATCTTTTTATAATATTAATTAATAATTTGTTATTACTATTTTATTATAATCTTAATTAATAATATTATAATCACAATTATAATCATATTTTATAATTTATGATTTAATAATTAATATATTATAATAATTTAATTAATAATTTATTAATCATCATTATATTAATTTATAATTACTATTGTTAAAATATTTAATTAAAAATTAACTAATAGTTAATTAAAAATTAACTAATAGTTAATTAAAAATTAACTCATATTGAATTAAAAATTAGTCATTATTATTATTATTTTAAAAAATTATTACTAAAAATTAGTTATTATTTTAATAAAAAATAACTAATATTTAGTTATCATAAATTATCACCAAAATTAATAATTAAGTTTTTATAATTTAATAATTAATATATTATTAAAATTTTAATTAATAATTAATTAATCGTCATTATAATCATCATTAAATCTTAAGTAATAATTTATTAATCATAACTTTTATCACAATTATATAAATAATTTAATTATTAATCATAACTACAATTATTATAGCTAATTAATAATTTATTTATTTGTTATTTTATTAATTATAATAGTTATTTAATTATTAATCGTAACTATAATTATAATAGCAAATTGATAATTTATTAATCATCATTATAATCATCATTATATCTTAATTAATAATTTATTAATCATCAAAATATCTTAATTAATAATTTATTCATTTATTTCTTATTTTATTAATTATAATAATAATTTAGTTATTAATCATAACTATAATTATAATAGCTAATTAATAATTTACCAAAATCCTATGTTTGGTTGGAGTTGGATTTGGAAATTCATGATTTGGATTTCCAAATCCAAATCCAAATGCGAATCTATTTTACCAAACAAGCCCTTATACACAAGTGTGACGAAGGATACCAACACAAGACTCAACTCACCCTCCAACTGCTGTACACTGACAGCACCCGCACAACATGACACCCTCTACTCACTTAAGACATTCAAAACGGGCCACCCAATAACAGTCCTTATACCTCACTAAAGATACTCATGAACATGCATATGTACATTCCCGACGACATGCACAAACATGTACCCATACATACATATATACATCCACATTTGCTAACAGCCCTCTCCTTGTATAGGGGGTGATCCCTGCCTTCCCTTCTATTGCCTGCTGCCACTGATTTCCTAACAAAAGGAACAACAGAGAAAACAAGCCCCCTCTCAACAGTCACCTACACAAACACACACACACACACACACACACACACACACACACACACACACACACACATATATATATATATATATATATATATATATATCCCTGCCTTCCCTTCTATTGCCTGCTGCCACTGATTTCCTAACAAAAGGAACAACAGAGAAAACAAGCCCCCTCTCAACAGTCACCTACACACACACACACACACACACACACACACACACACACATATATATATATATATATATATATATATATATATATATATATATATATATATATATATATATATATATATATATATATATGTGTGTGTGTGTGTGTGTGTGTGTGTGTGTGTGTGTGTAGATACACATATCAACATGTATGTATCCATACCTATTAATATATGTATATATACCCATCCCAAGAGCAAAACAAGCCAAACATAGATATAAAACTGAAAAACAGAATTAAAATAGCCTATTAGTCATTTTGACAAACACTTGATGGGCTCTCCTCGAATTTCTCCAAGGATAACACAAAAATCCTATAGAACCTCTACCAAAATGATAGTTAGAGGCTTGCTCACCCTATGGGTACCCCTAGTCGTTGGGTATGTTCCTACAAGTGTCATGCATAAAAATGGAGGTCAAACTATAAAGAAATGGCAAGAGTTTACCTATTGGGAGATGGATTCCCAATAAGCACCAAGAGGACACAAGGAAGTAGATGGACACCTCCTTCTATCACGATCCACCCCAAGCTTCCCTCCCCAAGTGCTCTCCTAGCAATGGCAAGCTTCTAGCCTCCTTGGATGAGATTTGAAATGGTGTGCTAGGTTTCCTTTCTAGGTTGGAATGAAATAAATGAACCAAGGCTTGTCATGGAGGGTTTATATAGGCTCTCATTAGGTTAGGGTTTGATTGTAGGAATGGACAAAATAACTTAAAGGCCCCTCTCCTTTTGTCATGACTAGAATCTTTGATAATCCATAACTCGTGTATTAACCAACTAACTAATTTGTCTAATGATAGCTATTCTAATTAATCAAACCTATTGGTCAAGTCAAATTAAGTGGGGTCCACCATATCTAATGAATAAGCTAGTCTACTAATATATACAACCATCATATTAAATAAAAAATATCCACAAATTATGAAATGACAAAAATACCCTTGTTCTAGAAAAGTGGTAGTGACAGATGCTGAGCCTGGGTCAGTTGCATGTGATCTCTCATCATTTGGTGGAGACCCTCAATAGTCTGTGGATAATCATTGGATAGAGCAACATCGGATGTGTAGGACCGATTGTAGGAACGAGTTGTAAAGCGCAATACTCTAGAGGGGGGTGAATAGAGTAGGCAGCGGAAATTAACTATTTAAAAATGTTAGTAACAAGATCACAGATAATATATCACAGATATGTAAATAAAAAGTAGAGAGTAGAGAGCAAACGCAAACATAAGGATGTATACTGGTTTCCCTCTGTTGAGGACTAGTCCAGTCGGAAGAACTCTAGCTTCCAGTTGAATCCACTATGGAAAATCACCATAAGTTTTCATCCGAAGTTCTTGCAACTTCTACAACGCGAGCTTTGATCCGAAGTACTCGACCAACTTCAATTGTGAAGTGTGTAACTTCAATCAAGCCTCTGATTACAACCACTCTGAAACTTCTAGACCGTACCGTACTGGCAAATCGACTAGAGGATTGTAACTGGCTTGGGATTTGAAAATGAATAGCTCAGAATACTTTGGAAGAAGTAGTAGGCTTATAGAGAGAGATATGAAAGTGAATGAGTGTGTTGAAATGATCGAAATCCTTCTATATTTATAGGAGTTCCAAAGGCAGACTTCTGTCAGAATTCGGGCAGAATTCGGGCAGAACTCTATGAGAAAATCTCGGTGGAATCCGTAACTGCAGGAAGACCAAGTTCAAAAAGCAACGTTCACTAATCGAACTCTGGCCGAACTCTGGCCGAATTCGGGCCGAACTCTGGCCGAATTCTGTCCGAGTTCTGTTGGAGTTCTGTCAGGATTTTTGTAAATTGGTTTTTTTGGGCTTTTTGAAAAGTCAAGCAGTTAGGAAGTAGTTTGGGCTTTTGTAAGTGGGCTTGTTTTCAAAATGAAAGGGTATTTTGAAAACGTTTCTTGGGTAGCCTATTTGCCAGTACGATGCAGTGTACATCGTATTCCTAGACTCAATAAATATGCAAAATACATTGATGAAATAGGAAAACTAAGAGCCCTTTGATGACGCCTTTCTTCAAATATTTGAGCAGACTTGAAGACGCCTTTTTCACTTGACGGCGGTCGTCCAAAGATAAACAGATCTGGAAATCTGAATACCTTTCGGTTCAGAAAAATCTTCTTGTATGACGCCGTCTTTGGCCCATCAATAATTCTCTATTGCATATGTCCTGGTTTGACAAAGCTTGATCATGCTTACTACATGTCTATAAGAACATGTTAGACAAACAGAATAATATTATACAAGCATAGCAATATGATATAGAACATTTAGAACAACGCTAATACTAAGACAATGCTAAGTTTAAGTAACAACATGATAGTGATTACATGAATATTAGTGATAGCATTATGTTAAACTTAATTGATTAGCCATATTCAAAAACATGATATAATCATTGGGCTAACAATCTCCCCCTTTTTGATTATGGCAAATCCTTTAAGTTTAATATATATACAATAAATGCATGTATCACTAATAAACACATAATACTAGAATATTGTGTGCTGACTTAAACTTATTTCTCCAACTTAAACTTATTTCTCCCCCTTTGACATGATCAAAAATAAGCTCCCCCGTAATTAGAGCTAAAATGAACTCAAGCATAAGTAAAGGAGGAAAGCAAAAATAATAATGATCAAGGATTAGGAGAACAGTATAATGACAAGTTTGGAAAAATTGCATAACTAGAGTATAAAAAAAAAACTTATCAAAATACAACATAGTTGGTTGAACTTAAAAAAAATATGGAAAGCAATTAATACATAGTTTACCAACTAGAAATCCAAAAATAAAATATGTTTTAAATGTCATTTGACCAAAAAAATCTATCAATATAGTAGGAATCAATCATTGGTCATAAATAAATCATGAGAAATAGAAATTCACAGATCTAGTATATATAAAAAAATTAAAACTATAATGAGACTTTTAACAATGATCACAAAAAAATATGATTCATAATTTGCCCATACAAATTAGTGAATCAATTCCATAAAGAGTATAATCATCGAAAAAAATCAAAAATACGTATACTAGAATCTATGCAAAATCTATACCAAAGTCCATGCATTTGTATTCAATTACCATAGCATGATATATGAATATCCATTAGATAAACATGAAGGTAATGAAGACAAAATACTTGAGAAGGAGAAATTCAGTCGACTTGAATGCTCCCCTGCAAAGTATGATCAGTCTAAATATAGATAATCATGAACTTTGAGATAAAATCTAAATAAGAAATGCCAAATTAGTTTAAACTCAAAAGAATTATCAATAAATTAAATTACTTTTTGGCATAATAACTTTTAGAAACTCAAAAATGAGATAATTAAAAAAAATCATATATTAAAATCATATATTCTCTCATAAACTCAATACAAATCCAAATATCATGAACAACTCAACAAAATATTTTAAGTAAAAGAATATATGTCCATGATGAACTAGGTATACCACATATTAAGGGCATAAAATAATTGAAACAATTAATTTGCTCCCCCTTAAAATATGCGTATATAGTTCAAGGAATAATTTATATGCATAAAATAGATAAAAAAATAATCACAAGATTTAAAGAATATCCAAGATATGCATCTTTTCTTTCCTTTGATCAAAAGCATATAAAATTCCAAACTCAAAACAAATATCATCTTTAGGCAAGAAAAGAAATCCAATAAATGTTTAAAGATGAACAAACAAAATATATCTCCAATATATATATAAAAGAAATATTTCAAGACATTTAAAAGATTTTGTAAAACTGTCTTAGTAAATGTTCGAATGCGTCCTTTCAGTACTCAAACTAAAAGCTGGCAATTCGAATCACGAAAATAATTTTAATAAAAGAATCCAAAAATCATAAATAAATCCATTTGAACATAACTAGATAAATGTCCAAAGAAAAGTGTATTCTAGATATATGGTATGTCAAGGGGCTAATTGACTTGAAACAATTAACTACACCACCTTTACATGGCTATATCCAAAAACAATAATATTGACAAAATTTTAAAATAAAATTCAGAGACATATTTCCAGAAGTAGGAAACTAATTCAAAAATATTAGGTCTTCTTATCAATATTAATTTCTTCCCTTTTAAAGCCTTTGCACGGTGTCCACCTGACAACCGTAAGGTTTAAAGAAAAGAAACGCTTTGAGAGAGACATTCAATATGCTTGACTTCTCCCCTGCAAAGAGTTACTGTTGTAGACAGTAAGTAACTTGAATAAGAAGATAATAATATAAAGCTCAAAATCATTAATATTACGAATATTACTCAAGCTAAAGATGAAATCACAATACCATAATATTCAATGAGTAGTCATGAATATGAAAAACAATCAACTTTAGACAAAAGAAGAAATATCCATTAAATGAACATTTAAAAATAAAACAATTAAAAGATATTTCAAATTAGCATGATGAATAATCGTATAAGTCAAAAGATGACATAAGTTGATCTATGCTATAGAATCTCATAATCGACAAGATAGATCAACATATGCTACCTGTTGTAAAAATATAAAGAGAGAATATTATTCATCATATCTAAAATTCAAAATCCAAAATCCGAAAGATAACAATTGCAACTAGATCTCAATAAATCTTTAGTTTATAAAGTGTTGATCAATCTTGGGTTAGCTATAGGAGTACTGTCCCAGCTAACGGAGGTTCACCGGAGAATACTTAAGTACCGCTTCGCTTCGACCGTAGTCGTGGTGACAGACAGACCCTTTGTAGGCTTGTACCCAAAATAAATCTCTTCTTTAATAACCGTAGATTTAAAAAGAATTAGTGCAATATGAAATAAATTATATTCTATGGACTTAAAATTCATAGAATAATGTAGCATACAGCATAAGATGTATCAATTACATTTATCCATGTGTGCTACTAAATCATTGGGTAACAATAAAATATAAAAACATTAGTAAATCAAAATGTAGGACATAGATACGTTGATGTATTCTGGAACCTAGGAGATTTGACAGCACCTTGGATCCAGAACTAGATAATAGTTGCAAGTACACCTTAATAAATCTTAAGTCTAAAAAGTATTGATCACTTCGGGTTAGCTGTAGGGGCCGGTTCCCAGCTAGCGGTGGTCCGAAGACTAGTGCACCGTGTCGCTTCAGGCTATTTACACCTGTATGACAGAAGGACCCTTTCGGCTTGTTCCCAAAATGATTTCTACTCTTAAGAACTTAGATTCAAAGGAATATATGCAGCATCATCGAACATCGTCGAAATCCAGAATCCTTAAAAGTAAATACCTAAGGAATTGTTTATCAAGATCAAGATATTTAAAAATATAACGTACCCAAAATGTCAACCAAAAAGCCAAGAGAAACATACATCATTAAAAGAGGCTTTGAGGAAGAAGCTAATAAAGAGAAGTACATGAATTATTCAAAGAAATCAATAGCTTAGGTATGAGATAAGCACAAGTTTAAAAACTATTTTTTTAAAATAATATAGAACTTGAACTTAACTCAAATATCCCCATATAGATATTTATACAAAAGTATAAGAAACATGAGCAATATATAAATGAAAATGAATTATTCATGTATCCGTAATAAGCGTAAAAAGAATATCACAAGATCAGAAACATGCATAAATAAACTTTATCAGACAATGATGTAATTGATTCATAAGAAGTTAATCAAAATAAAATTTGAGAATCAATAGTGAATATATTATGCAAGCACAAGGTTAAAATAAAATTATAAGTATATGTATATACTTTTCAAGTAAATAGAAGACTTGTGATAAACATACATACTCACAAAATACTGATCAAAGTAAATACGACATGTTAAAAACCAATCAGTAAGAAGTGACCATAAAAAAATATATTAAAGACGAAGAGTCAAAAGCATAATCACCAAAACAAAATTAAGCTCCTATGCATGCTTAAAGAACAATAAATAGCATACATAGACAAATATGTCACACTAATACTATATAGTGTGAACTAAACATTAAACATCTAGTCAAGCTAGGATTATATCTCACATTGATAAAAAGATATCAATGAAAGCTAATCGCAAAACATCTGTAAGAACATGCTAGATATTAAAAAAAACTATTTAGAAAGTATGTTACCGAAGTGGTTCTAGTGACCACACTTCTGTTGGTGCAATTGCATGGAAGATGACCTTTGTAGCTTTGCAATCACCAACATGTTCCATGGTTCTATTTGATATGAGAAGCTTCACCTGCAATATTAGGTGAAGACTTTGGTATCCAATACTTGGATCCACATTTGTTAGCTTTGGGAACCCATTTGCACAAGTTCATATCAACTAGTTTTCTAATCTGACAATGATTAGAAACATGTCCATTCATACCACAATAATGACAGAAAGCATTAATATTAGTACTATGTGTAGTAGTATGAGAATGTGCAGTAGTGTGATATGATGTACATGGATACTTGTAATAGAAAGCATGGTTATGTGAAGCTTTAGCTTTGCTTGCTTCCTTTCTAAAAGATCTGACATGTGTGACTTTGTGATGTGCTAAGTGTCTTGTGTTAGACTGAGTCGTAGGTTGTACTACCTGCTTTCCCAGTCTAATCTCTAACTTTTTAGAGTTAGCATAGATCTCATCATACTTAGCAGAGAGAGCATCAATTCTACATGAAGCAATATAATACTTCTTCTTTTTTGATTCTAATTCCTCCTTAAGTTTAGCATTTTCTTGAGTGCTTTTCTCAATGCATTCAAGTGCCTCATGCAATCTAAACTCAAGTGTGGATATCTCAATAGAATTATCAGAAGTAGAAGTATCTCTAGCATCATTCAATAAGCAAGTAAGCTTTTTAATCTCACGCTTATATGATAGAATATCCTTTCTAGCTTGCTTATATTTATCTAATACTTTCTTGTGTTCTTCTAACAGATCACTGAAAGCATCAGATAAATTATCATAAGAAAATTCACTCTCTTCAGAAAAAGAATTATTTTGTACCTCGTTAGATAATGCCATTGTACATAAATGAGGTTTTTCTTCTTCTTCTTCTTCAGACTCTCTTGCTTCGCTTTCACACCATATGCCCGATGATCTTCCTTCATTTGATTGTTCATAGTGACTCTCCTTTCTTGTAGTAGTACAATCTTCTTGAATGTGGTCTATCTTCTTGTAATTGTCACATACAAGCTCTTCTTCGTATAAGGGATTATGCTGTACCTTAAATCCTAATTTTGTCATGTACATATTTGCATCATTATGAAGACTATCTTTCTCTTTGGAGTTGCTAGCTTTGCTTTTATACCTGCACTCATAAGTAGCTTTAAGAACTTTTCAAATTTTATGAGATGTTGTGCAAGTAGAAATAAGATTGAATACATTTGTGTCTACAGTACAATAAAACATATGCATAGCTTTTGCATCAAGGCTAGCTAACTTCTTCTCTTCATCCGTGTAACTATAATAAGGCTTATTGATTATAGAGGTTGTAAGAATAGAAGTGATAGTAGGCTTTTTGTAGCCGGTGACAACAATTGACCATAAGTCAAAATCTAGAGACTTCAAGTAGAAGCTCATCCGTGTCTTCCAATAGCTATAGTTTGTTCCATCAAATAGTGGGAGTCTATTTGAGGATTGCTCTTCAGTTGTGAAGTACATACTTGCTATATGTGATACAGTGATCTATGTAACAGCAGTTATATAATAACAATATTACCTAGCTTTACCTGTATAACCCGCTTTGATAATGAGAATCTGCTCCAAGGATGTTGAGCCAAATAATAAAGTCCTTGCTAGGATACCAATTGAAGGAGCAATTGGTATAAGCAATAATATCTCTATAAGGAGCACCTGCAATAATATCTCTAGAAGGAGCACCTGTTCTGATAGCTCTATGGAGCGCACCTGCTCTGATACCAATTGTAGGAACAATTGGGATCAGAATATATTACCTCTAGTTGCAGTACTGGCTCTGATACCAATTGTAGGAACAATTGGGATCAGAATATATTACCTCTAGTTGCAGTACCCGCTCTGATATCAATTGTAGGACCGATTGTAGGAACGAGTTGTAAAGCGCAATACTCTAGAGGGGGGTGAATAGAGTAGGCAGCGGAAATTAACTATTTAAAAATGTTAGTAACAAGATCACAGATAATATATCACAGATATGTAAATAAAAAGTAGAGAGTAGAGAGCAAACGCAAACATAAGGATGTATACTGGTTTCCCTCTGTTGAGGACTAGTCCAGTCGGAAGAACTCTAGCTTCCAGTTGAATCCACTATGGAAAATCACCACAAGTTTTCATCCGAAGTTCTTGCAACTTCTACAACGCGAGCTTTGATCCGAAGTACTCGACCAACTTCAATTGTGAAGTGTGTAACTTCAATCAAGCCTCTGATTACAACCACTCTGAAACTTCTAGACCGTACCGCACTGGCAAATCGACTAGAGGATTGTAACTGGCTTGGAATTTGAAAATGAATAGCTCAGAATACTTTGGAAGAAGTAGTAGGCTTATAAAGAGAGATATGAAAGTGAATGAGTGTGTTGAAATAATCGAAATCCTTCTCTATTTATAGGAGTTCCAAAGGCAGACTTCTGTCAGAATTCGGGCAGAATTTGGGCAGAACTCTATGAGAAAATCTTGGTGGGATCCGTAACTGCAGGAAGACCAAGTTCAAAAAGCAACGTTCACTAACCGAACTCTGGCCAAACTCGGGCCGACCTCTGGCCGAATTCTGTCCGAGTTCTGTTGGAGTTCTGTCAGGGTTTTTGCAAATTAGTTTTTTTGGGCTTTTTGAAAAGTCAAGCCGTTAGGAAGTAGTTTGGGCTTTTGTAAGTGGGCTTGTTTTCAAAATGAAAGGGTATTTTGAAAACGTTTCTTGGGTAGCCTATTTGCCAGTACGATGCAGTGTACATCGTATTCCTAGACTCAATAAATATGCAAAATACATTGATGAAATAGGAAAACCAAGAGCCCTTTGATGACGCCTTTCTTCAAATATTTGAGCAGACTTGAAGACGCCTTTTTCACTTGACGGCGGTCGTCCAAAGATAAACAGATCTGGAAATCTGAATACCTTTCGGTTCAGAGAAATCTTCTTGTATGACGTCGTCTTTGGCCCATCAATAATTCTCTATTGCATATGTCCTGGTTTGACAAAGCTTGATCATGCTTACTGCATGTCTATAAGAACATGTTAGACAAACAGAATAATATTATACAAGCATAGCAATATGATATAGAACATTTAGAACAACGCTAATACTAAGACAATGCTAAGTTTAAGTAACAACATGATAGTGATTACATGAATATTAGTGATGGCATTATGTTAAACTTAATTGATTAGCCATATTCAAAAACATGATATAATCATTGGGCTAACAGGATGGACTGGTAGGAGATGAAGCAAGAGGTGGAGCAATAGGAGGAGGAGTAGCTAAATTTGGAAAGCTAAATCTGGGATGGCAAATAGAAGCTTTGAACGTGTTCAATGACACGTTAGGAGGAAAGCTAAATTTGGAAAGGTAGATTAGCGCTTCTCCTTCATTGGGTACTCGAAGGATTGTCGCTAAATCTTTCGTGTCAAATTTAATATCAATTCCTCTAACACAGGAAAAAATAACACTAGAGTCATAAGTCAAATTGCAGAAAAATAACCTAATAGCATTGAGAAAGATAGGAACAAAGTTGCTACTAAGTCGTTGAGTTGTATAAGATGAAAAGCTGTGAGATGGTCCGAAAAATATTAAAATTTATCGGGGCGACGGCACAGACAGTGCGGTCATAAAAATCACTAACCATTTTATGGATTGGTCTAGCGTCATGAATGAGAAATCGTAAAACAATCCGTCGTCCAGTTGGACCGGAGAGAAAATTGATGGTTGTTGAGAGGATGATGATCCTTTATCACTCTTCTTTCTCTTTCTAAAGAATTTAGATGCCATTGCAAAGAAAATAGAGATTATACCTTCAAAAATTTGAGTATATTGTAGAGAATGAATCCGAGATCCTGAATCTGAAGTTTGGAGTCAAAATTCCAAGTAGAATGGTAGAAATAATTGAACTAAGGTTATGGTTTCGGTGGGTTCGGAGCTGCTGTTCGTGGAAGAGAGGAGAAAGATGAAGGGAGGTGATAAATAGGAGAAGTGGGGCCCACTAGGTCGACTATAAATTAGCTAACAGAGTTCGGCCCGAGTTCGGGCCGAGCTCGCCAGAACTCTATTGAAACTCTGCTTTGGCTATTTTACAAGAACAATAATATCCACTTATGCAAATTTATCAATTTCTTTCAACTTTTTTAGTTAAAAATTATTAATTTTAAATCAAAAATTATTAATTTTAGATCTCAATTAATATAATTAAAATTATTTAACAAATTAATTTTTGTTGCACATTGATTGTATCAGATTAGCTATAGGGATACTGTCCCAGCTAGCCGAGATCCACGAGGGATGCTTAAGTTTTGTTTAGCTTAAGCTCTTATCGCCTTTGTGACAGACAGATCCTTTATAAGTTGTCTCTAAAATAATCACTACGTATTTTGAAACTAATTCAATAAATAAGGTTACTTAATATTATTTATATCTAAAATTTCTAATTTTTGACGTAAAAAGTTGAACCTATCTTCTGCCAAAGGTTTAGTAAAGATATCAGCTAGTTGATGTTCTGTGTCAGCATATTCAAAATTAATGTATCCATTTTATTGATGATCTCTAAGAAAGTGATGTCGTATCTCAATATGCTTGGTGCGTGAGTGACATACATGATTTTTAATCAAATTGATCATGCTAGTGCTAATACAAATATGGGAATATATGAATAATGCAGATTGTAGTCTTATAGGGTTTGCTTCATCCGTAAAATTTGTGCACAACGACGTCCTGCGACGATATACTGGCCTCAGTAGTTAATAATGCAACATAATTTTATTTTTTTCTAAACCAAGAGACTAAAACTTTTCCTAGAAAATGACACGTTCTGCTAGTAGTTTTTCTATCCACGTTGCATCCAGCAAAATCAGCATCCGAATAACTGGTTAGGTCAAAGGACGTAGTTTTAGGATACCACAAGATAACAAAAGAAGTGCTCTTAAGGTATCAAAAGATATGCTTAACGGCATGCACGTGTGATTCCTTAGGGTTAGCTCGGAATCGTGCATATAAGCAAGCACTGAACATTATATCAGGATGACTAGCAGTTAGATATAATAAACTACTGATCATACCTCGATACTTACGTGTGTCGAATGGTTTGCGTTGTTCATCTATGTCAAGCTTGGTTGAAGTTGCCATTGCAGTTCAAAATGGTTTGGCTGACTCCAGATCGAACTTCTTTAGCAAATCCTTTGTATATTTGGCTTGATTGATAAATGTCCCATTTGTGGTTTGCTTGATTTGCAGTCCAAGGAACAACTTCACCTCCCCCATCATGCTTATCTCAAACTCACCTTGCATACGCTTAGAAAAATCTTGACAAAGAGATTCATCAGTAGAACCAAAAATAATGTCATCCACATAGATTTATACTAATAAAAGATTATTATTCAAAAAAATTATGAAAAGTGTTGTATCAACCTTGCCTTTTGAAAAACCTTTTCAAGTAGAAAAGATCTTAGGCGGTCATACCAAGAACGAGGGGCTTGTTTCATTCCGTAAAAGCTTTCTTCAACTTGAAAACATATTCAGGATTTTTAACATCAGTAAAACCAGGCGGTTGAGCAACATAAAATTTTCTTTTATAAAACCATTTTAAAAAGCACTTTTAACATCCACTTGAAATAGTTTGAAATCATGAAAACAGGCAAAAAGTACATAACATGCGAATGGATTCCAAACGCACAACTGAGGCATATATCTCATCGTATTCAATACCTTCCTCTTGGTTGTATCTTTGAGCTATGAGTCGAGCCTTTTTACGTGTGACTAAACCATTCTGATTAAGTTTATTTCGGAATATCCGTCGGGTGCCAATTACCGAATGATCAATGGGCTTAGGAACAAGTTCCGAAACTTGATTCCGTTCAAATCTATTTAATTCCTCTTCCATAGCATCTAACCAATAAATATTATTACAAGCTTCTTCTATGTAATTAGGCTCTAACTGTGAAATAAATGCTACACTAGAAACTATATCTCTAGTTGAGGAACGAGTACTTACGCCTTTTGTGATCTCACCTATTACCAAGTCCTTGGGGTGGTCAGTCATGAATTTCATCCTTTTTGGCAAACTCTCCTAGTAGCTGGTTACGGGTTCCGCTTCGATAGGTGCTTTGTTTGGTGTATCGAGGTCCTCATCGTCACTATCATTGTTCATCTGATTGTTCATCTCATCAAAGGTGACGTTGATTGATTCTTCAACTGACATTGATTTCTTCTTGAAGAGTTAGTAACCTTTGCTCTTGGCTGCATAACCTAGAAAAATATCTTCATCGGCTTTTGAGTCAAATTTGTCTAAATTATCTTTTGTATTCAAAATAAGACATTTGCAACCAAAAATCTTAAAATAAGAAACAAACGGGGTCCTATTAAACCATAGTTCATAGGGAGTATTTTTTGATTTAGGTCGAATCAGAACCCTTTTCAGAACATAGCATGCTGTATTGACAGTTCGGCCCAAAAATATTTTGGTAGACTAAACTGGTTTAACATAACTCTAGCTATTTCACTAAAGTTCTGTTCTTACATTCCACTACACCATTTTGTTACGGAGTCCTAGAGCAAGAAAATTTATGCAAATAACTATGTGTGTCACAAAATTGCTCAAAGTCTAGAATTCTCCACCATGATCATTTCGAATGCGAGTGATCATGTAGCCTTTCCCATTTTGTACCTTTTACAAAATGTGACAAATTTTGAAAGTGCATCATTCTTATGAGCAAAAAAAAACCCACTTATATCTGGAGTAATCATCTACGATTACAAAGGCATATAGCTTACCATTTAGACTAGCAACTATGCTGGGTCCAAATAGATCCATATGTAATAATTATGGAGGTCAAGTAGTACTTACAACGTTGATCGATTTAAAAGTTGATTTAGTAGCTTTGTTCTTTTTATAATCGCTACATACCATGTCTTTCTTGAAAACGATCTCTGGTAAGCCTCGTACCAATTTCTTTGTGGATAATCTCGCAATTGTGTCCATATTTGCATGTCCTAGCCTCATGTGCCATAGTTGACTCTCGTCATTTTTGGCATATAGGCATCTACCTATAGTGTTAGTATTCTCCAAAAGATAGAAAACATATATATTATCTTTACTAATACCTTCAAAGATAGTACTACCAGTTGAGCTATCAACTACAGTACATTTATCTTTAACAAAATTAATACCATAACCGTGGTCAGCTAAATGACTTATGATGAGTAGGTTATGCTTTAATTCTGTTACAAGACATACATCTTTAATAAGAGGATAAGGAGCCTTACCAACGTTACCAATACCTATAATATACCCTTTCAAGTTGTTTCAGAAAGAGACATCCTTCTTTCTTCTTTGACAGTGTTATAAACAAAGATGTATCATCGGTCATGTGCCGTGAGCAACCACTATCAAGGATCCACTTGCTTTTAGAATGGGTTGGATGTTTCACCTACAATAATTTGCAGATGAAACTCTTGGTACCCTTTTCTTATAGGGTCCTGACACGTTAGTTTTTGGTACCCAAGTAGAAATATTCAAATCTACTAATCTTCTAACTCCACATGCAGAAAAAATATGACCAGGGGTGCCACAATAGTAACATCTAGCATGTGCATGAATATTAGTTGAAATTTTGGTCTTGTGTACTTGTTTGGTAGTCCAATGGACTTTCATTGGATACTTATAATAAAAAGCATGTCTATGATTGCTATACCTCTTGGGTTTGACAGTCTTTGGTTGGACAATGTTCCTTTTAGGTAAGTGACACGTGTTAGGAGAGGAAGCAGTCGATATTGGCTATTTTTCTAGCCTAATTTCCATCTTTTTGGAAGTGTCAAATAGTCTATTATAATCAACTATTAGGGCATCATTCCTAATCAGTGCATTGATACTCTTCTTCTTCTCAATTTGATAGTCTTCTTGCAGCTGAGCTATGGTATTGTACTTTTCTTCAAGCGTGCGTGAGGATTCGTGTAATTGTAACTTGATAGAAGCTAACTCACCAATCTTACTAGAGGGTTGATCTAATATCTTCTAGTAGTAAGGTCAGTCTTTCTATCTCAAGTTTGTGTTCCTTGAGTTCCTTCTTAGAAGTCTTGTATTTGCCTAGCAGTTTTCTATAGTCTTCTAGGAGACTACTAAAGGCATCACCTAGCTCATCAAAAGTACGATCTTCATTTAGAGGGTTAGTAGTTGCCTGATCGAATGCCATTAGGCACTTATTTGTAGCGTCTTGAGAGTTGTCGTCTTCTAAGTTGCTAGCTTCAATTTTGTGCCATATGCTCGTATTTTCATATTTTCTGGACATTGACTTCTTCGTGTTATTCTTTTCATATTTGTTATCCTTCTTGGTCGATAATGCTGACGGATAGTCTTTCTTAATGTGTCCTTTTTTTGCATCTGTAGCATATTTGCTCTTTATCATCATTATTATTGTTGTTGATATTCATGTTTCGATGATTGAAATTTAGGATCTTTCTGAATTTCTTACCATGAGAGCTTGCTCTTCTTCATCTGAGTCACCATCTTCAGACTCCTCTTCAACTATTCTTTTGCATTATGCCTTGAAAGCAATTGATTTCTCCTTGGGTGCCGATTCTTTAAAATCTTGCAGATCTAGTTCGTTAGTCATCAGCTTTCCCATGAGTGTTTCAAGTGACATTATTGTGAGGTCGTTCCCTTCAACGATTACTATAGCCTTGGGGTTCCAGTTCTTTGTGAGACCCCTTAGTACTTTGCGAATCTTTTCGTGATTATTTTACTCCTTGCCAAGGGAAGACAACTGATTTATGATATCAAGGAAACGGGTGAACATCTGAGTAATCGTCTCATTTGGCTTCATCTTAAATGCCTTATATTCCTGAGTCAATCTACTGATCTTTAATTCTTTGACTTAAGTCATGCCTTCATGAGTTATCTCTAGAAGCTTCCATACTTCATGTGATATTGTGCAAGTAGACACACTGTTAAATTTAGTCCTCTCTACTGCATAAAACATCACGTTAATAGCCTGAGCGTCAAGACTAGCTTATTTTTTATTATCAGTGTACTTGTCATGTGGTTATCAACAAGTGCACCATCAAAAACTATACGTGCTGGCTTTTTGTAGCCATCAATAATGATTGACCAAAGGTCAAAATCTAATGACTTCAAGTAGAAGCTCATTTATGTTTTCCAGTAAGTGTAGTTGGTTCCATCAACTTCAAGTAGAGGCTCATTCGTGTTTTCCAGTAAGTGTAGTTGGTTCCATCAAACAGTAGAGGTCAGTTGGTGGATTGTCCTTCACGTGCATTAGCCATATGACAGTGTCTCTAGAGAGTATAAGCAAATAAATGACAGAAATGGTTAACTATTAAATAGATACTTGTCAATTAACTTGCTCTGATACCAATTGTAGGACCGATATGTTAAGCAATATATACTCTAGAGGGGGTTTGAATAGAGTGTGCAGGATAATATTACTAATTAAAAACAAAAATACTATTATATCACTATCGTGTCGCAGTAGCTATGTTACAGTTATATAAAAGCGGTAAATAAGAGAGACAAAGAGCAAACAGAAACACAACGATACAACCTGGTCTCCTTCTTGTGAGGACTATTATATGCCGGAGGACTCTTACTCCGAGATGAAATCCACTATTGGAAACACAAGCTTTAAACGAGTGCTTGCCGCTCTTTACAACACCGAGCTTAGATCTGAAGTGCTCGACCGACTTCAATTGTGAAGTGTGAACTTCTTGATTAAGCTCTGATTACAACTCTCTAAAACTTCTAGATTGTACCGTACTCACAAGTAGACTAGAGGTTGTAGAACAGGCTTGGGATTTTAAAATAAAAGCTTTGAATAGCTTAGAAAGCTAAGAGAAGAGAAGATAGAAAGTGAATGAGTGATCTAGAATGAAAAACTCTTCTATATTTATAGGATTGCTGAAAATCGAGTTCTGGCCGAATTCGGATGCCAAACGTTCAAAAATTTAACCGTTGCAGTCGAGTTTGTAGGAAGAACATGTTTACAGTGTTTACCAAATTAGGGTACCCGAATTTGGGCCGAACTCTGTCTGAACAATAGTATGACTGTTAGGTCAGAATCCAGGTTCTAAAATTGGGTTTTAGGCTTTTTGGGCTATTTTTCAAATACGAGTTTCTGGGTTTGTTTTAAAACAAGTTTATTAGAAAACAAAAATGGGTAGATTGAAAAACGTTTTTGGTCAAGCCTATTTGCCAGTACGACGCAGTTTACATTTTTTCTAGACTCAATAAAATTATGTAAAATACATTTGAGAACAAAAAATAAATACATACGCAACGACTGAGCAACTCTCTAACTGTAGCAGTATTGGTTGTCGTAGTCCGTTTTGAGTAGCCCGTATATCGAGTCCGAGTTTAGATGATTATCAAAATCGGTTCGACCATGACCAATGGTCCAATATATACTTGGGTCTACCTTATGGATCACCATTTCAAACTCCTTATCATTTATAGGACATTTACCTTTATGATTTATACTCAATTCAACGCTAGGATTCTAACTTTTTACTATAACTGCGCTCGTGAGTATCTCTCCACTACGATAAGATCTATTTTGTAATCTCAAGGTACTCTTTTTTAGCAGACTTATCCTTACATTCATGAACAAAATGAGGTAGCCAAACAGAAACAGCGTCATATTCTTCAGATTGCTCGTGCTCTCTTGTTATACTCTTCTATTCTTCAAAAGTTTTGGGCAAAGGCCATTCTTACATCTGTTAATCTTACCAATATCACTCCTTCCTATGTTTTGTTTGGTCGGACACCTTAAAGAGTCTTTTTTGTGTCCTTCTGATTATAGTATGCTTTATATTTTTGGGTGCACTTGTTTCATTTTTCTTCATGAGACTAAACGCACAAAGCTAACAGCCAGATCAGCCAAGTGTCTCTTACTCGATTTTAGTTTTGAGCACAAGGGATACCGTTGTTGTGATCCTTTGGCTCATTATCTTCGTCTATCATGCCATGTCACTTTTCTCGAAGACTCTCCTTATTTTACTGTCCCAACTCTGCATGTTTATTTCTTGTTCTTCCTGACTCAGATGCTTAGTGTTTCTATTGACCATACTCCTTTGATTCCCTCTTCTAGTAAAACTCTTCCTAGGATGCCTCCATCATTGCCATATGAGGTGTCACGCCCTAACTCGCCGAATCGGTCGCCATCGTCCTGACTCGATATAAATCGATCCCCACGGGTCGGGACATGATGCCGTACAAGTCTTTAATGGACTTGCACAAGGCAAGGATGTGTAATTGGAAATTCCTTTTTGATTCGACGCGTTGAAATTAAACAGTGCAGAGAGTTAAAGACATAGCATAAGAAGAAATTTAGCTTTTCATTCATAAGCTTGCAAAGTATGTGCAAGGTTATTTTTACATTATATATGCCGTTGCGGCTACATCTTGAAACACAAAAGAAAAACTCTCGACAAGCTTGCCCTGAAATAATCCTTGTCGTTCCATACATTCACGCCCCTTTATACATTTGAACAAAGCCTTCGATCTGAGTTGGGCTTCAAAATACTTCAAAATAGGAGAGCTTCGTGCCGTCTCCCGTTCTTCAGCTTCAGGTCTAGTCTCGAGCTCCCGCAGCGCGATCGTTACCTGGGGAGTTGGGGATTAGCACACTTGCTAGTGGATGGGACGAACCCACTCGTCTAACCCGACACTGCTTATTAAGGATTCTAGCATACGAAGTGATCTTTCTATTTAGAACTATATGAATTGCAGTTCATATCGAAGGCACATTTTAAACGATAACATATAACCAATTTAAAGGCATTCTTACCACGGCCGTGCTCCTTTCCTGTACAAAACATACATGATACTTACCACATGCACAAGACAATAGGTGAGCATACAATCTATCCTATATGCAGTCGTTGGTGATATCGACACCATGAAGGACGATTACGTAGCCTTGCGACGCACCCTCCAGTCCAGGTAGCGAGCCTAACTGGAGGTCTCGCAATGCGTCGTGCCGAAGCACGATTTCCATAATTTCCTCCTAGGCCAATTCGGTCCCAGGGCCCCGGGTACCGTCTCGAGGAAAGCTCACCTTGTGCACAAGTCGTCCTTGACCATGCGAATGTATGAACAGTTTAATATGTATGAAGTAAATTGCATAGCGTAACCATTATCAAGTCACATAATCATTCCTACTCGTGCAAGGGTCCTTTTCCTCGAAACCGTACGTTCTAATTTAGCATCCCGTAGGCACCAAATTCTTCGAGGCATGATGTACCGCAACCAAGATTTTTATCGTTGTGTTTTGCATGGCATGAAATATATTCTATCTCTTTCTTAGAACTTTATCGTTTCTCTACTTAGTGTGAACCTATTGATTCAGAGTTAACTTCTCTAGGTTGATATATTATCCCGAGCTCTTGATCTTAGTGGCAAGCATACATCCCGTTAGCATCATCGATTTGAACGTTGAACTTTAAAAATTTAGTTGGCGGGAAGGAGTAGAAAAGAAGGGACCGAAGAACCACCCACCTAAGAAGATTGTGCCAAGAGTAGGAGAACGCTTCGTGACGGTCAAGCGTCAGTTACACGAACTCCTGCAATGGCACGAGCATCGAATTAGAACCCTTCCTTCAATCCTACCTTCGAAATTCCCAAAGACGCATTCAGAAATCGACGCGAAAGCACGCTATCAAATCCACGCAACAATTCGTTCAGAAAGCCAAGAAAACCAATAAAACCAACGGCAGACGGGTTGCGTCGCTCTCTTTAGAGTTCGTTCGCCAAGACGCCGCCTACCGCATCTAGGACTTATTCCAACAGTAGTCGATCCATTAGTTGGAACGATACTCATATCACTCATCCAAATCTATTTTATTGATGCCATGGTTTTTGTATACCAAACTCGTCGTCGAGTCAGACTAGCCATCTATGTTCCCGACCATGTCTGACTTGGCACGAGCCTATTACATAGTGCTTCGCCCCAACGGGAGCGGGGCACTACATAATATACCACCAAAAAAAAGTTTTTTCCCGAAACTTAAGAACAAGGGTCTGACCTTCGTCGGCAAAAAGTGAAGGGTACATCTCCTTCATCTTCGCCTCTAGTTCCCACGTCGACTCCTCAATGGAATGGTTGCGCCAGAGTACGCGAACCAAGGACATCGATCGGCTCCGCAGGATCTTTTCTTTACGGTCCAAAATTTGTACGGGCTCCTCCGAGTATGATAGATCGGCGCGTAGCTCCAACTGATCGAGACTAACCATATGACTTGGGTCATGCACGTACTTTCGAAGTTGGGAGACATGGAAGACGTTGTGCACATCGGCCAGGGCAGACGGTAGCGCGATCCGGTAAGCAACGGTCGCCACTCTTTCGAGGATCTCGAAGGGACCTACGAATCTCGAACTCAGCTTACCTTTTACCCCAAATTGCATGACGCCCCGCATCGGCGTCACCTTCAGAAACACATGGTCCCCAACCAAGAACTCTAACGATCGTCGACGAGTATCTGCATAACTCTTTTGTCGGCTTTGACCAATGCGGAGCCTATTTCGAATCATGCGGACCTTCTCGACGGCTTGTTCGACTAGTTCTGGCCCGAGCACCTGTCACTCCCCGACTTTATCCCAGCAAATCGGAGATCGGCACTTCCTCCCGTAATGCACCTCGTAGGGAGCCATTTAGATGCTCGATTGATAACTGTTGTTGTATGCAAATTCTGCGAGCGACAAGTGCGTGTCCCAACTAGTCTTCAAATCTATCGCACACAGACGTAGCATATCCTCCAGGATCTGATTCACTCTTTCTGTCTGGCCATCGGTTTGTGGGTGGTACGCGGAGCTAAGGTTCAACTTAGTGCCCAGCGCCGCCTGTATACTCGTCCAGAAACGTGATAAGAATCGTCCGTCTCTGTCCGAAATGATTGTGGCAGGTACCCCGTACAGTCTGACGATCTCGTCGAGATAAATCTGAGCTAACCGATCGACACTCCATGATGCTTTAATAGCGATGAAATGAGCAAATTTGGTCAAACGATCGATAATGACCCAAATCGCATCATTCCCCCGCGACGTCTTCGGAAGGCCTACGATAAAATCTATAGAGATGTCGTTCTACTTCCATACTGGAATGTCGAGGTTCTGTAGCTCCCCGCCTGGTCTTTGATGCTTGGCCTTCACCCGTTGACAGGCCATGCACTGTGACACAAACGTTGCTACGTCTTTCTTCATGCCGTGCCACCAAAAGGTCGTGCGCAGGTCCTTATACATTTTGGTACTCCCGGGGTGTAACGAGTACTTCGTATAATGGGCCTCCATCAGAATCTCCTTTCTAAGTTCATCATGGTCCAGCACGCATATCCTCCCCTTCATCCGCGTCATTCCGCCTTCGTCCACCACAAAGTCGGTCGCCTTTTCCGTCGAAATCAGCTCGTGCATCTTCTTCAGGAATGGGTCGTCCTCCTGTGCGGTCTTTATTTTGTTGTGCAAGCTCGACTCAAGGTGCAATTGGGCCAATCTTGCTCCACGGTAACGGATTCGGAGTTCGATACCCATCTCTGCCAAGTCTCGCTGTATATTACGGTTGATAGACAAGCACCCTGTAAACATTCTACTCAGAGCGTCCGCTACGACGTTTCCCTTACCTGGCGTGTACTCGATAGTCAGATCATAGTCTTTAATGAGTTCGAGACAATGCCGTTGCCGTAAGTTCAGGTCCCGTTGAGTGAAGATGCACTTGAGGCTCTTATGGTCCATATAGATGCTGCAAGCTACACCATAAAGATAGTACCGCCATAGCTTCAATGCGAACACAATGGCCGCTAACTCCAGATCATGTGCAGGATAATTCTTCTCGTGTTGCTTCAATTGTCTCGAAGCAAACGAAATCACCTTATCCCTTTGCATAAGCACGCATTCCAAACCCGTCCGCGATGCATCGCTAAATATTTAAAACCCTTCTGGCCCATCCGGAAGTACAAGGATCGACGCTGAGATGAGCCGTTTCTTCAACTCTTGGAAGCTCGATTCGCAGGCGTCGTTCCACTCGAATGCGACTCCCTTCTGGGTGAGGCGAGTCAGAGGTGACGCAATTTTGGCAAAATCTTTCACGAATCTACGGTAGTAGCCTGCCAAACCGAGGAAACTTCGGATGTCGCCTGCTGAGGTAGGCCGCTTCTATTCGACTATTTCTTCAATCTTCTTTGGGTCCACCGTGACGCCTTCAGCTGAGACAACGTGCCCAAGGAACGTCACGCTACTCATCCAGAACTCGTACTTGCTTAGCTTGGCATAAAGTTGGTGTTCACGCAGAGTCTGTAGCACCGTCTTCAAGTGTTCCACGTGCTCGTCCTTGCTCTTCGAATATATGAGAATGTTATCGATGAATACGACGACAAATTTGTCTATGAACGGTCGGAACACCCGGTTCATTAGATCCATGAATGCGGCAGGAGCGTTGGTCAAGCCGAAGGGCAAGACTAGAAATTCGTAGTGACCATATCGAGTTCGGAAGGCGGACTTCGGCTCGCCCTCGAACTTGATCTTTAACTGATGGTAGCCTGAGCGAAGATCAATCTTGGAAAATACCGTCGCCCCTTACAATTGGTCAAACAAATCGTCTATCCTCGGCAACGGGTACTTGTTCCGTACCGTGGCTTTGTTAAGTTCTCGATAGTCGATACACAGCCGCATCGACCCATCCTTCTTCCTTACAAACAACACTGGAGCACCCCACGGGGAGACGCTAGGGCGAATATATCTGCGATCTAGCAACTCTTGTAGCTGTGCTTTCAGTTCCTTCAGCTCTGTCGGCGCCATTCGATAAGGTGCTTTGGATATCGGTCGGGTGTCCGGGAAGGTGTCGATTCTGAATTCTATCTCTCGGTCCGGCGGCATCCCTGGCAACTCGTCTGGGAACATATTAGAAAATTTTGCCACGACTTCGGTCTAGGCCGTGCTTGCAATCTCCGTTCTCGTGTCTCGAACTGATGCTTGGTATCCGCTGCACCCAGAATGCAACATACGTCTTGCCAAAATTGCCGATATCATCATTGCTGTCTTTGATGCTGCTTCGCACGAATAGGAGAACTCAGTTTCGCCCGGAAGGCGGAACACAACTCTCTTCTCCGCGCACTCGATTGTTGCGTGGCATGCACCCAACCAATCCATGCCGAAGATTATATCGTACTCCTTGATGTCGAGGACGATAACTTCCAAGGATAGATTCCTTCCTCTGATGCAGATGTAACTATCCCTACAAATTTGATTGACAGGCATATCTAGTCCCGATGGAGTGCTAACGCTAAGATTCATATCTAAAAGTTGCATAGGTAGTTCATTCTCTTTTACAAAGTCGGCATATATGAAACTATGCGTAGCACCCGAATCGAATAATACTCTAGCAGGCATATTTTTATAGAGTAGTATACCTGTCACGACAGTATCGGACGCAAAAGCTTCGTCCCGAGTCAGTGCGTAGACTCGGTCTTGCGCCCCTTGGCGATTTTGTGGGTTCACGGGCACCGCGTTTACACCATGGACGCGAGGCGCCCTGTTCTGGTTCTGGACGTCCCTTGGTGGATGTTGGTTCGCCCTCCCCATGCGACAATCTACTGCCTTGTGACCTAGCTGGCCACACTTGAAGCATCCCCCTCGGCAATCGATCGCCAGATGTCCCATCTTGCCGCAGCGATGGCACCGTACACCTGGGTGAGGCCGCCGATACTCGGACGTGTTCTGGCGCTTTGGTGCACCAGATCCTCTCGCGTCGTGATAACGCTTGTTGAAGTTGTTGTGGATGCTTGATCCGCCCTTCTGCGACGCTCGACCGAAGATCCGCTCACTATCAAGGGCGGCGTTATATGATTCCCTGTACGTCTGGCATCTCTGGTTCATGACGTCCTGACGCAAATCATCATTCAGGCCTTGCTGGAAGCGCACGCACCACGCCTCTGTGTTCGGCAGAAAGGCCCCGGCAAACTTTGCAAGCTTTGCGAACTTCGCATCATAGTCTTCAATGGACAAGTTTCCTTGCTTCATGGACATGAATTCCTCTTCCTTCTGTCGAAGAAGGGCACGAGGGATGTATTGCTCGAGGAAGGCCAGTTTGAACGTCTCCCACGAGATCTTGGTGTTGGGGTTGGTCCCTTGGAGTTCCTGTTTCTTTGCCTCCCACCAGTCGTAGGCCCTCAAGTTGAGCTGCAACGCTGCGCACCCGACTCGCTTGGACCCCTTGATGCTGAGAAGATTGAACAGACCTTCAATCTTCACTAGCCACCCCATGACTTCGTCAGGCTCTGCTCGACCATTGAATTCAGGCGGGTTCATCTTCTTGAACTTGGTCATCTTGAGCAGGGAGGAGGAAGACATATGTTTTGTCTTTACGGGTTACACTTCTTCTTCGGACATGACAGTCGTCGAGTTCTGTTGAGTCGCTTTGGTGCTCACGATCCAGATCAGGGCCTCCATTTGCTTTTATTGGGCACTGACTTGGGCCTGGATCTGTTCTTGCAGCTGTCGTTGCTGCATCTCTGACTGGCGTTGTTGGAGTTCCATGAGGCGTAGTAGTCGCTCCATGGCAGATTCGCTAGGCGTCGCGCCTTCGGTGCTATCCGTGCTAATCAATGTGGCATTGACAGCAGGGACACCCAGTCTTTCCGTCATTCCTACAAAATTGAGCAAACCCGTTAATATTCTCAAATTATCTACGGGCTTATATGTATGGAACGATTATTTCAGATCGCATATGTCAAAAAGCATAGTTTTTGAAAAATCGCAATGGTATCATCTAAAAGTAAGTATTTTGAAAGGTCCGAGGTGTGAACCGTGCTCTGATACCAACTTGTCACATCCCGACTCGCCGAATCGGTCGCCATCGCCTTGACTCGATATAAATTGATCCCTAC
The DNA here is from genome assembly GCA_029216955.1 of Iris pallida. Classification (NCBI taxonomy): domain Eukaryota; kingdom Viridiplantae; phylum Streptophyta; class Magnoliopsida; order Asparagales; family Iridaceae; genus Iris; species Iris pallida. The sequence goes on from JANAVB010022800.1 coordinate 9,166,829, forward strand.
GGGTCGGGACATGATGCCGTACAAGTCTTTAATGGACTTGCACAAGGCAAGGATGTGCAATTGGAAATTCCTTTTTGACTCGACGCATTGAAATTAAACAGTGCAGAGAGTTGAAGACATAGCATAAGAAGAAATTTAGCTTTTTATTCATAAGCTTGCAAAGTATGTGCAAGGTCATTTTTACATTACATATGCCGTTGCGGCTACATCTTGAAACACAAAAGAAAAACTTTCGACAAGCTTGCCCTGAACTAATCCTTGTCGTTCCATACATTCATGCCCCTTTATACATTTGAACAAAGCCTTCGATCTGAGTTGGGCTTCAAAATACTTCAAAATAGGAGAGCTTCGTGCTGCCTCCCGTTCTTCAGCTTCAGGTCTAGTCTCGAGCTCCCGCAGCGCGCTTGTTACCTGGGGAGTTGGGGGTTAGCACACTTGCTAGTGGATGGGACGAACCTACTCGTCTAAACCGACACTGCTTATTAAGGATTCTAGCATACAAAGTGATCTTTCTATTTAGAACTATATGAATTGCAGTTCATATCGAAGGCACATTTTAAACGATAACACATAACCAATTTAAAGGCATTCTTACCACGGTCGTGCTCCTTTCCTGTACAAAACATACATGATACTTACCACCTGTACAAGATAATAGGTAAGCATGCAATCTATCCTATATACGGTCATTGGTGATATCGACACCATGAAGGACGATTACGTAGCCTTGCGACGCGCCCTCCAGTCTAGGTAGCGAGCCTAACTGGAAGTCTCGCAATGCCTCGCGCCGAAGCACGATTTCCATAATTTCCTCCTAGGCCGATTCGGTCCCAGGGCCCCGGGTACCGTCTCGAGGAAAGCTCACCTTGTGCACAAGTCGTCCTTGACCATGCGAATGTATGAACAGTTTAATATGTATGAAGTAAATTACATAGCATAACCATTATCAAGTCACATAATCATTCCTACTCGTGCAAGGGTCCTTTTCTCCGAAACTGTACGTTCTGATTTAGCATCCCGTAGGCACCAAATTCTCTGAGGCATGATGTACCGCAACCAAGGTTTTCATCGTTGTGTTTTGCATAGCATAAAATATATTCTATCTCTTTCTTAGAACTTTATCTTTTCTCTACTTAGTGTGAACCTATCGATTCAGAGTTAACTTCTCTTGGTTGATATATTATCCCGAGCTCTTGATCTTAGTGGCAAGCATACATCCCGTTAGCATCATCGATTTGAACGTTGAACTTTAAGAATTTAGTTGGCGGGAAGGAGTAGAAAAGAAGGGGTCGAAGAACCACCCACCTAAGGAGATTGTGCCGAGAGTAGGAGAACGCTTCGCGACGGTCAAGCGTCTGTTACACGAACTCCTGTAATGGCACGAGCATCGAATTAGAACCCTTCCTTCAATCCTTCCTTCGAAATTCTCAAAGACGCATTCAGAAATCGACGCGAAAGCACACTATCAAATCCACGCAACAATTCGTTCAGAAAGCCAAAAAAACTAATAAAACCAACGGCAGACGGGTTGCGTCGCTCTCTTTAGAGTTCCTTCACCAAGACGCCGCCTACCGCATCTAGGACTTATTCTAACAGTAGTCGATCCATTAGTTGGAACGGTACTCATATCACTCGTCTAAATCGATTTTATTGATGCCATAGTTTTTGTATACCAAACTCGTCGCCGAGTCAGACTAGCCATCTATGTTCCCGACCATGTCTGACTTGGCATGAGCCTATTACATAGTGCTTCGCCCCAACGGGAGCGGGGCACTACATGAGGATCCTCTATATATTTCACCAGCCTCCGCTACACCATCATCTCTACCATCTATGCCTCCACAATGACCTCTTCGCTAGTCCAAATGTACTCTTCGACCACCTGTTCATTTTACCCCCGAGTTTTGATCTACTAAACAAGTTTTATTTTGCTACATTAGTCTCATATTCTCCACAGTTCTATATTTTTCTTGCTGCTATTCATACTACACAAGAGCCCAGTTCTTATCAAGTGGTTGTTCAATATCCCGACTGGTAGGAGGCTATAGCAGGGGAGTTTTAAGCATTTCAACAGACATGTACTTGGGATGTCGTTCCACTCCTAGATGGGGTCTAGCCTGTTAATTACAAATGGGTCTTTAAGATCAAGTATCGACCCGATGGATCCATCGACCAACACAAGGCTCTTCTTATTGCTTGATGTTGGAGCATGTAATTGACTATGTTGATATATTTTCCCATGTTATTCAGATGACCAGAATTCGTACATTAATAGTTGTTGATGTCGCTCATTAGTGGACACTCTATGAAATGGATGTAAATAATACATTTCTTTATGGTTCATTATCCGAGGTTGTCTATATGCATCCTCCTCCAGGTCTTTCTACTCTGTCGAGATATATTTGTCGCCTTTGTCGTGCTATTTATGGTCTCAAGCAAGTGATAGAGAACAACATAGATTTTCAATTATTTTGGATTTCTTTAGTTTGTTTGTTATGATAAAAAAATAAAAAGAATTTTATCTCTTGACTTGGTTGGGGTTTGTTAGGGATTGACTTATCTTATGGATAAGAACTTAGAGAATTAGTTTATCTTCTTTTGATTGTTTTGTACCTTCTAAATAGTTTATAATTTCATAAGTTATGGATCAAAGAATTGAGAAAGAGAAATCTATTTTGAGTTTAAATGGTGCGATGCCAAAACCTTAAAGTGGATCTTTCTATCAACATTGCTTCTTTGCTTCTGACGTTGACGTCTTCAACGTACCTTCTCCACTTTCAACGTTGACATCTTCAACACTATTTTTTTGCTTTCAATGTTGACGTCTTCAACGATAATCATATTATTATTTTGCATTCCTATTATAATTTTTGAGACAAATTTATAATAGTTTTTGTTCACTCTTCAATTAAAGCTTCCGTACCGAAATTTTCTCAAATCTCTAATTTTATACTAATAATTTATTTTTGGGTCTTCGTCCCACGTCAAATTGGTATAAGAGCTAAACCCTGGTTTAAAAATATTTGTATACGGAGATAGGTAAGACCTATAGAAGAATGTCTATACAAAATTTCTCGCAACAATTTTGTGCGATAATCAATATTATATATGATAAGATGCTTGCTGAAATGAAAAAAAGGTGTTTGAATAATTTTCCAATCGAAGTAAAGTAAAAACTATTGCTAACAATGATCCTATATACATAAAAAATTTATTAGTAGAATCTACCGAGTCTGTCATAGATGATTCAAAAGTTAAATCCAAGTCCAAGTCTAAGTCTAGATTTAAACCAGTAGTAAAGTCTGAGTTTATTAAGTCTAGCTTTAAACTATTAATAAATTTTGAGCGTTATATATTATCATTAGAAGAATTAAATAGGTCATTTGATGAAATGAATAAATCTGAAAAACTTATTAAGTCACCTAAATATTTTGAACGTGTCCCAATAATTGAACATGTGAACAATTTCTATTATTTATTTGTTACTAATAATTATAATAGTTTGCAGGAAATAATGATTGATTGTAGGGACGATCATTTTGCTTTTCTGGAGGCATGGAGACATCCAAAATTTGTTGAAGTGCTTGATAGGTCCATGTTGAATATTCTACTTCTTTCACTTTCACAACCCCAGTAAAGGCCTCGGCCATGGCCGAATTGGAGGGCATCAACAGGACTATAATTCTCGAATTTCACACTTAATTCACCAGAAGGTGAATTTTTCAAATTCGAGGAGAATGATGGAGAATAACTTAGATTTTTGGTTATTTTGGATTTCTTTAGTTTGTTTGTAGGATAAAATAAAATAAAGAGAATTCTATTTCTTGAGTTGGCTGGGGTTAGTTAGGGATTGACTTATCTTATGGATAAGAACTTAGATATTTAGTTTATCTTCTTTTGATGGTTTTGTACCTTATAAATAGTTTGTAATTTTATAAGTTATGGATCAAAGAATTGAGAATGAGAAATCAATTTTAAGTTTATATGGTGCAATGCCAAAATTTTAAAGTGGTTCTCTCTATCAATGTGCTTCTCCGCTTTCGACATTGACCTTTTCAGCACTGCATCTCCGCTTTCGACGTTGACGTCTTCAACAGTTATCATATTATTATTTTATATTTCTATTATAATTTTTTAGATAAATTTATAATAGTTGCTGTTCACTCTTCAATTAAAGCTTCCGCACCCAAATCTTCTCAAATCCCTAATTTTATACTAATAACTTGTTTTTGGGTCTTCGTTCTGCGTCAGCAAGCCCCTGAGCTTGGTTTGAGTGTTTTTAGAGTGCTATTTGTGAAGCAGATTTGCAGCAGTGTTCTAAGGGTCATTCTTTGTTTGTTCGGTCGTCACCGTAGGGGCGAGTTCTTGTTTTACTCTATGTGGATGACATAATTTTGACTGGCTATGATTCAGCAGGGATTGTAGCTACTCAGTGATGGAACTGGGGATCCCCAGGACTGCGGATTAATATGCATATCGATCGATAAAAGATGAACACGTTTAAGGCGTGATCTGACCCTTAAATAACGAAAACTAGGTTCACGAATTATACCTGAAGTGATGAGAAGAAGATCATAATTTCTAGCGACCTCGATCACTTAGCGACCTCAAGATCTTCTGTTGTATTCCTTCCTCGGGTTAGACGTTGTGTGGGCGATAATCTTCTAACCTTTAACTTCCTCTCCTTGTCTGACCTTCCTTTCTCTCCTTATGTGAAGAATAAATTTAGAGAAAACTGCTCTTTTTTTATACGTTTTAACAGCCAAAGAATAGAGAATATATATATATATATATATATATATATATATATATATATATATATATATATATATATAGAATAAGGGAGGTAGGGTGCCACCTCACGGGGGGGGGGGGGGGGGGGGGGGGGGTCTACTTGTCACCCCCCATGCTCTCATCATGCACATGGGTGCATGATGATAGCATGTGGAGGGAGACAAATAGACACACTCCATAGGGTAGCACCTCACCTCCCTCATCCTCTCTCTCTCTCTCTCTATATATATATATATATATATATATATATATATATATATAGTTCCGCTCTAATGGGCTTGCAAGCCTACTTTATGGTACATTTCCTTATATTTAACAGTGGGTTCCGTTGGTATATTTACTACTATGTTGGATTGAAAATTTTTCTTTCAATAAAGGTAAAAAAAAAGATTTAATTCTATCTTATGATTCAAATAAATCTTTTCAAGAAATGGTAAGAGAAAGATTTAATTTTATTTTAGGATTCAAATGAATATTTTCAAATAAATGGTAAAAAATAAATTTAATATTAATATGAAATTAATATTAATACTAATATTAATATTAACATTAATGTTAAAATTGACATTAATGTTAAAATTAACATTAATATTAAAATTAATATTAACATTATCATTAATTTTAATTTTAACATTAACATTAATATTAATATTATAATTATAATTACAATCATAATTATAAAAAATTAAAATTAAAATTAAAATTAAAACTAATACTAGTAATATTATTGTCAATCTTAACATTAATGTTAATGTTAATATTAATGTTAATTTAGTATTAATGTTAATGTTAATGTTAATATTCATTTTAATATTAATGTTAATTTTAACGTTAACATTAAAATTAATTTTAACATTAATGTTACTTTTCTTATTAATATTAATATTAATATTAATGTTAATATTAACGTTAATGTTAATTTTAACATAATGTTAATATTAATGTTAATTTAGTATTAATATTAATTTATTATTAATATTAATATTAAATCTATCTTTTATTATTTATTGAAAATATTTATTTGAATCCTAAGATATAATTAAATCTATCTTTTACCATTATTGATATGATTTATTTGAATCCTAAGATAGAATTAAATCTATCTTTTACCATTTATTGATATGATTTATTTGAATCTTAAGATAGAATTAAATCTTTCTTTTATCATTTATTGAAATGAATCATTTGAATCCAACGTAGTAAATATACCTACGGAAACCACCGTTAAATAAAACCCCGATATGTTCCATAAGGTAGGCTTGCATGCCCATTATAGCGGAACTGTATATATATATATATAAATTATATATATATATATATATATATTTATATATATATATATATATATATATATATATATATATATATATATAATAATAATAATAATAATAATAATAATAATAATAATAATAATAATAAATTTTTTTTATGTATGTATGTAGGCTACAACCGGGACCATGAGGATTTGGGTTAGGTCTCCGGATCTAGGTATCCTGTGTTCAGCCCGAACACATAACCCAGGCTCGTTAACAATAGCTCGTTTTACTAAAGATCTATTGTTGCACTACCTTCTCAATCCTAAATTACGTTTATGGGCTCCTTCTTATTATATGCATATTCGTCTCCCCTATGTTAAGATATCGAATGTCCATCGATCAAATTAAGTTACTAACAACTATATTGATCGACAACTTATATCCTTAATTAGTACCACTCAACTTCATTTGTCATGCAGGATATAATTCACCTGTAGTGTTTACATGAAAATCCTTATGAGGTTCTTAAGAGGACATCATCAATCCGATATATCAGGATATGGATTCCTTTTATAATCAACACCTCATCATACACATAATGCCATTACCCAATTCATATAAGTCGTTGACCCATATTGAATCTCACTCTTTTATGAGTTAAAGTAATGCAACTACATATACATGTTTGTTATTATATTCGGATTAAGAGCACAAGTATCCGTAATAACATAAATGTTTGTTCTCTTATGTACTCAGTATAAAGAGAACAACCTCAAGTGGTCATGTTCAATACAAATTCAAGATAGGCTAATGTCATATTATGCTACAACATCAGGAATGGCTTTATATAACCCTAACAATCTCCCTCTTATACACAAAGCATTGCTTTTTAGTATAATGTTACAAATCTTCCACTTATACTTAAAGCCATGCTGCTACGCATCTGACTCTCATTACCTGAACATGACTATCAAAAGCTTTAGCTTGTAAGCTCTTTGTAAAGGGATTAACTATGTTGTCCGCTGATGTTATCATGGTCACAACATCTCCCCTCTTTACGATATCTCGTATCTAGTGGTACTTGCGCTCAATGTATTTACATGTCTTATGGGCTCGTGGTTCCATCGAGTTTGTAACTACACCACTATTATGACAACAAAGTGTAAAAGTCTTAGGTAAACTAGGTACCACTTCCATGTCCAATAGAAAGTTTTTGAGCCAAATCGGTTCTTTGGTTGCCTCAGAGGGTGCCATATACTCGGCTTCCATGGTGGAATCAACAATACAATTTTACTTGATGCTCCTCCATACTATGCCACCTCTCAAGTTAAATAGATAATCTAAGATAGATTTTGTGAAATCCCTATCTGATTAAAAATCTGAGTCTATATACCCCAAGGGCACTAAACCATTTGACTGCTAAATCAGCATATAATCTTTAGTTCTTTTTAGGTACTTCAGAATATGTTTTACCACAGTCCAGTGATCTTGTCTTGGGTTGACTAATATCTGCTAACCATGCCAACGGCTAAGCAGATATATGGTTTCGTACATAGCATTGCATACATTAAGCATCCTACAGTCGAAGTATAATAAACTGGTTTTATATCCTCTATCTCTTTAGGTGTCCTCAGACGCTGCTCCTTTGATAGAGCAATTCCATGCCTAAAAGGTAAAAAAATATTTCTTGGAATTTTGCATGCTAAAATGAGTTAGTACAGTATCGATATAGATAGCTTGAGATAAGCCTAACATCTTTTTTACGATCTAGTAGAACTTTGATCCCAAGAATGTGACATGCTTCTGCCAAGTCCTTCATATCAAACTGTTTGGATAAATATACCTTACATTATATAACACCATTATATTGTTTCCAATGAGCCAGATGTCATCTACGTAAATTACTAGAAATACCACCATATTTTCTTTACGCTTTTTCTATACACAAGATTTATCCGGACATTGATCAAATCCATAGAATTTTATCACCTGATCAAAACAGATGTTCCAAAATCTGGAAGCTTTCTTAAGTCCATAAATGGACTTCTTGAGCTTACAAACAAGATACTCTTGGCCCTTTTCAATAAACCCATCTGGTTGTTTCATATAGATGTTTTCCTCAGGACATACATTAAGAAAAGTTGTCTTGATATCCATTTTCCAAATCTCATAATTGAGACGAGTTGCAATAGATAAAAGAATCCGGATAGACTTAAGTATGGCTACTAGTGAAAATATTTTCTCATAATCAATACCATCTTTCTGAGTAAAACCTTTTGCAACAAGTCGTGCTTTAAAGGTTTCAACCTTACTGTATGCTCCACTTTTTCTCTTATAGACCCACTTGCATCCAATAGTTTTTACACTATTGGGTGATTCTATAAGCTTCCAGAACTTATTAGAATTCATATATTCTATTTCTGATATCATTGTTTTTTGCCAAGATTCTACATCTTTATCTTGGAGTGTTTTATTATAGGTGCAGGATCATAATCTTGTTCCTCAGGGATGAAGTCTGACGACTCTTCCAAGAACATAAATCTGTCAGGTTGTATCATAACCCTCCCACTATGACGAGGCTCTATACGTTATGGTGTAACATTTGTGACACATTGCAATTACTTGTGGTTCCTCCTATTGTATTATTGCTATTGAAGTATTAGGTCTCTCTCCTCTCAATTCTTCTAAAATAACTCTACTCCTGGGTTTATGGTTCATCACATAATCTTCCTCAAAGAATCAGGTATTGGTGCTATAACGCCCCAGTCCCAAAATACGTAGGACTAGGTACGTAGACATGTTAGCCGTATAATAAATATACGTAAGATGTAAATACAGGATAACTATGGCACACTAAATCTCATCCACAAAATAAAAGAATAATGATATCATAAATCAACTATGAATTATCATTGTACAAGTCATTGGGTGGAGAAAAATCCACTACCAACCATTTTAAATGAGAAGTAATACATAAATAATGGAATAATTTGTCAAGAGTCGCAAGGACGATCCAAGAGCAAGTCGTCTTCGAACGAATAGAGAATATCACAACCTTAGCTAGAACACCTGCGAAAAGTCATAAAAATACACAAACCTGGAGAAATCACCAGGTCCGCAGAGGGACGTAACAAGATACATTTAAACATGCCAAACGAACTGAATATAAAATATGTCACAAGTAATCATAAAATGTTCCAAATCATAACATGGCCTAATATTCCATTATCGAATAGTGGACTATCTCTACAACTAAACAAGGACAAGGGATAGCACCCTATTCCGTAATGTGATATTGCCCCATGCCATGACTAGAATGGAGTGTGACATGACATCAACTAAGGTCAGCTAACCATTCTACTGTGTTTATGCAGTTAAGAACAAACCTTCAATGCATGGGCACTTCTGGCTATAAATGGGATCCGACATAGTCTCCACTTGGACACCAGGGCTAAGCGCATAATGTTCCAATAACGTCAGTGGCCAACCTGAGAGGGTAATCTCACACCATATCTCAAGCTGAGCTTCCGGGTCACTAAAAAAGAAAAGTGCAATAGTGCCCCATACGTTAAGAAAATGTTCTTTCCACCCTATGTACCTAGCTAAGTTGTATCTACGACTATGTATCTTTACTAACTACCAAGCCTCCTATCATGCCTATATTAGCAGTTAGACCTAACGCATGCGCACGAGTGATCAGCCAACATGCAAGTACCTCTATATGCTACTCATAACTCACACATATCTCGTGGCACAACCGTGATAAAGTTTTATGATAATACACTAACAAACGGTAGTCCCTTAACTCTAGGTCCAGATGCATAAATTAAAGACAAGAAAGAAATTATGACTAGCACTTGCATCATGTATAACTGAAATCACAAATAAGTAAACAATAAATAGTAAGTCATGGATGCAACTAGATGAATTGGAAATAAATATGCAGTAACTCAATAATAAAGATGAAGACTATATATAAGCAGTAAATATGACAATGTATCTTGCCTAGTGGTCGCGCCTGGTATGTTACGATGATTAAGGTGACATAGAGTTGACTTCGGTGTTACAACAACGCAAGATGGCCTCTGATGATGGCACAGACAGTTCCATCGAGTCCAGAATAGTCACATTAGCTAGGATTGATATGAAGAAGTACAAAATTTGTAAGAGATGTGGATTATGACTACTCACAATTTGTAACAATAATCGAAGGGAATTTGGGGAATTAAATACATATACTATTTTAGAAAATATTTTGTAATACTTAAAAAATAAATGTTATTAGTTAAAATAATTTTAGATAGATACTTACTTGATAAATAAAATTGTTTTATGCCAAAATCCTAAGTTTGTCAAAATAGGCTTTCAAGGTAGAAAAACTATATTTAAAAAGTAATTTTATATAAACGTTTGGAAATATTAGGAAATCATTTTAGGTAAAAATCCTTAATCCATCAAAATAGATCTGGCTCAAAAACTATATTTAAAATCCACATATATAGTAATATATTTAGATCGGGTCAAGCCCAATAACTTATTTTGTCACAAATATATATATATATATATATATTTTTTATATATATATATATATATATATATATATATATATATATATATATATATATATATATATATATAACGATATAAAAAATAGTGATGGCGGCGCTCCCTTCTCTGGCGAAGGCCCTGCCCCCCGCGGGTGACCCTCTCCCCGCGGTCCTCCCCCAGCCCGGCCTTCCTCCTCCCCTTCCTCCGGCTTTCCTCCTCTCCATCCCGGCTTTCCCCCTCCCCTTCCTCCGGCTTTCCTTCCCTCCTCGCGGTGGTCCTCCCCTCAGCCAGTGTCCCAGGTCGTCGCTCCTCCTCGTCCGTCGGCTGCCCCTTTTTCTGTCCCATGGCCGGATCGCCTGGCCCCGTCGTTGCTTCTCTCGGGGTTCCTCGGCCTCCGGCGGCCTTGGTCGGTTCCTCTGACCAGTTGGTCATGGTTGGAGTTCCGGAACCCCCCCGCCTCCCCCGTTGGTCGTCCCCCGCCCTGTGGTTGGTCAACAATGTATTGCTCCTAACTGATGCAGTCACCTGCGGCCTCCCCGAGGTGATCAGTGCTCCAGGCGTCGGCGGTGGCATGCTCCCCCCATTCCCCCCTCTATCATTTTTCGCCTGATTTCAATTTCCAATTTCCTACCCACGCCTTCTTTTCCCCCTATCGATTTCGAACTTGCTGGTTGGCGCACCCCATTAGGGGCTGCAGCTGGCGCAACCTGGGGTCCTTTCCGTTTTGGCGCTACCTGGGTCCCTTTCCGTTGTGGCGTAATCCGGGTCCCCTTCCAGGCCCTCTTCCCTCGTTTTGGTGCTGCCAGAATTCGACAGGGCGCTGTCCCCTCGGGCGCAACCCAGCGGTTGCTAATTTCAGCGCAACCTGGAGTGGTGGCTTCCCCCCAGCTCATTGCACCTACTGTAGTGGGCCCTTTGGGCGCAACCCACCCTTCGATTCACTACCAAAATACATGGATTTACCGACGGCCTTATCCGTCGGTAGTCCGTCGCCAAAAATAAATACCGACGGATTACCGACGGATATTTTGATAAAACAGCCGTCGGGAATAACCTCGTCGCTAAAACATATCCGTCGCTACTCCGTCGCTCAGCGACGACTTAGCGACGGAATACCGTCGGCGCATTTAAATATATATAGCGACGGATTACCGACTAGCTTTCGTCAAAACATGTATCAGGATATAGGGTTAGCGACGGAAAACTCCGTCGCTATAGAGTCGGCAAAACCGTATCAGTGATTTTCTGATACGCAATATCCGTCGCTAATCCGTCGTAAATTTGTCGGTAAAAGCGTATCAGAGATTTTTCCATACGGCAGGTCGTCGTTATGCCGTCGCTAATCCGCCGAGGTGTACGACGGATTAGCGTCGTATTAGCGACAAAACATCCGTCGCTAACTGCAAAATTTATGGACATCAAACAGAACCAGGTCGACGGACATTCCGTCGCTAAACCGTCGCTCAATGTAAAATTCTCCAGGTAGCGACGGATATTACGTCGCCAATCCGTCGATACATTAAATTCCTACAGTTAGCGACGGATAGTCCGTCGGGACTTTGTCGCCAGTCCGCCGTAAGTTAGTCGCCAATCCGTCGCGAAAGCTAAAATTTATGGACATCAAACAGCACCAGGTCGACGGATCGTCCGTCGCCAATCCGTCGCTTTATTGAAATGCTCCAGGTAGCGACGGTTTTTACGTCGCCACTCCGTCGCTAACCTCAGTTTCCCCAGTTAGCGACGGACTATCCGTCGCTGAGTGGTCGCCAGCCCGTCGCTAACTTCTAATTTTTGAAAAAAAAAATACTGCAAACAGACTCTTTCCTGTTTATACAACACATCCAATACAATATCAAACATGCAAAATATCCATATACAACACCATATATCCATATCCAACACGAATATCCAACGTATCCAATATCCAACACCATATATCCATATACAAAATATCCATATCCGACACCAATATCCAACGTATCCAATATCCAACAAAATATTACCAACACAATATATCCAATATCCAACATTAAATTATCCAAACATAAAAAAAATATCCGAACATACAATGTATCCAAATGTCTACAAAACCAACAACATAAACAAAATCAAACCCCGTCCGTCGGATCGTCTCGTGCTCGTGCCGCCACATCCGCTTTGCGTATGTACTCCTCCACCGTGTGTGCCGGCACTTGGGACAAGACATGGTCTGGAAGCGCGCGTAGCTGCTCTGGCGACAACATGTCAAGGAGCGTCAAGATGGTGTTATCCGATACGATACGGGCGTCCGCAGAGCGGTTAAACGAAAGCCGTCCGGGGGAAGAAGGACCAGGTCGATCCGAAGCACCGGCAGCAGCAGTAGACGGACCGGGAGCACCACCAGATGAACCGGGAGCACCAGCAGACGGACCGGGAGCAGACGGATAGCGCCCCAACACTATCGCCCGCAAATCTGACACCGCGGAGGTCAGAGTCGCAAGCTGCGCCCTCACATCGTCAACCGGGGGCGCTGGGGGAGGCGGAGGCGGTGGATATTTCGAAGACGGCTGCAACGAGGGCGCCATGGAACCTAAGCCGTAGACGCGCCCTTTCCTAACGCCGCCGACGGATTCTACGAACACGTCGTCGTAGCGAGCGGCCATAGAAGAGTGCGTCTGGGTGGGCGTCGTTTCGCCGATATTCTCGGAAGGGGGCTCGATCTCAAGCCGACTAAGTGCCTCACGATACGCAGCCTATCCAATGAATGTGTTTATACTATAAGTTTTCCTAAGTTATAATCTAAATCCTATGTTTCCCTAAGTTATAGTCTGAATCCTAAGTTTATCTAATTAACTTAACAATAATTATATTTCTAACATAAATCTCATAAACGTAAGTACTTACATCAGTCTCCTCGGCCCTCGCGTCGACGAAGCTCCCGTCCTTCCGCCTCTTGTGCGTATGCACGAATACATCGTGAGCGGTAACCGTCTCCACCTCTTTCCCCTGCTTCACCGCCCGTTGGGCCTGCATACGTAGAATTTAATTAACTTCGTATATTAACAGTACGAAATTAAATAATAGAATGAATTTGAATTTGCGCTATCTCACCAAATCTGCACGCGTCGATGCGTGGGGCCTTGATCCCCCCGTATGCAGACCTGCGGCCTGTCGATTAGCCTTAGCTTTCTTCGATTTCAGCTTGAACTGCGGAGTATCCATCTTCTCCAACATCTGCTCATAGTACTCCGCCCGGATCCAGTCCTTCCTCGTATGCGACGTACGAAGGTCGTACACCGCATCCCGTATCTTCTTCCCGGCGGCGGCTTTGTAGGTCCTGCGGATCGCCTCCTCACGATGGGGGGGCCACCAGAACGTCCTCTGACATACAAATTCAAATATCATGTAATAAAAAATTTAATGATTTAAAGAATAATTAATAATTCACCGACGGATTTATACCCTCATCTCGTCGAGCCAGACGTACTTCATGTCCTGAGGTACCTCAGAAAAATTGAGGTAGGGGCCATGGTAGTTATCCCGGATAATGTGCCCTAGAATCCGGGCAGCATCCCACGGGAAAAACTTATAAAGAAGCAACGACTGGATTATTAACTTGAATAAATGAAACAAATTTAATAAATTAACTTAAATTTACTAACGATTCACCAGCGGGCCATAGCTCTCGTCGGAACTCGCCCACCAGCCTCTCTGGTGGCGTCGGGGGATCCGCGGGTCCGCGCATGTACTCCCCGGTAACAGGATAAAACTGAATCCCGGGGTACTCTGAGGCCCACCCTGCAGTAACTGCTGGGCCCCCTGCTGCATCTGCTGCTGCATCCGCTGGTATATCCGGTGGCGGAACGGATCCGCTAGCGGATGGAGTCACAGGCCTCGACGACGATGTCGGTGGCACCGAGGAAGAATGACGGCGGGAAGAGCCTGTGTTCGGGCTCTCCAAGTCGGGATCGGAGGTCACATCCGGGGAATGCGGCTGGCGACCACGACCGCTACCACCACGTCCACGCCCATGCCCACGACCACCACCGCCGCCGCCGCCGCCACCGCCACGACCACGGCCAGCACCACCAGTACGGGTGCTCGCAACCATGCCCTGTAAATAGAACACATAAACAAAATACCGACAACATAGATTTATAAATGAATATAAAACTAAACATATCCATACCAGCAGCAGGGCGATGAGTGCCGTCCAGACGAGTAGGCCTAGGAGTGCCATCTGCAAAAAGAAACTCATACAATAATACGCAAATATCCCAAACTGAAATAAATATTACAATCAGAAGTGAAGTACGAATAAAAGCTAGATACACAAAATCTGATAAAATCACGCACCAATACAACAAAGTACAATTCTTGTAACTTTTGATGAAAGGGCATCTTGTGTTCCACTAGACTTGTAATTGTAAATCCAAATATAATAGGGTAATTTAGGATTCGAGACTAGATATTGGGTGCTTCAAGATACAACTGAAATATAGCGATATTTAATCATCGTCATCATCCTCTTCCTCGGCCTCGGCCTCATCATCATCATCATCCTCATCCTCATCGTCGAATTCATCTGTATCCTCATCCTCATCCTCATAAAGTTCTTCTTCTTCTTCTTCTTCTTCTTCTTCAGTCTCAATACTTGGGACAAGACGCCTCTTTCTCCCCTGGTTGACATCTAAGTCTTGTATATCAACCTCTTTCTCCCCTCTATTTTCATCAGCAAGAGGTATATCAACCTCTAATTCAACATCCATGTCACAAGACTGTTGTCCCAAGTATTGGGGCTTTTCGATCTGGTCCTCTTGGTATGCTGGGTCTCCAACGTTGAATGTATTTCTAGATTTAATCTTGCATACTGCCCACCAGTCAAAGCGATCTCTACGACGCCTTGGGTAGCTTGTATAGTAGACTTGAACAGCCTGACTTGCTATCGTAAACGTGTCGGACCCTCTATATCTCCTGCGATGATTTATATCGACGAATCCAAATTGTTTATCGATTCTCCAACCGATATTTGGTGTCGTATCGAACCACTCACATTTGAACATAACAATATGCATATCAAATGGGGCACTCTATTGTAATTCTACAATATCCCGAAGCACTCCATAATAGTCAAAGTCCGGCTCGTCGTCATAGATTGTGCCTCTTATGCAAACACCAGAATCCTTCGTACTGAAGCCGTCATTGAGAAATTCGGCATTTATAGGATGTTGAGTTGTCTTAAACTTGAAGCCATTAACGACATAGCCGGGCCAAGTCTTTACATGCTTCTTCGGTCCCAATGACAAATAACGAATGCTCTCATTTGTGAGTGTACTTGGTTCAGCTAATAAAACCTGTAAACTTTAAATGTTTTAGTTGCATATATATATTTAAATGGTAGCCGCATAACATATTATCTCAGTTACTTAAGTAATCTCGAAACCATGACAGAAAGGTAAAATCAACCTCTCTTTGAAGTCCCTCATCGGTAATATCGGGTGTCCTTATTTTGACTTCATCTCTAAATACACTGTTAGAGAGAATAAAAATTAGTGTAGTCACTTACCTCACCAAATTAGAGATTGTAACGAGGTGTAGTCACTTACTTCTCCAAATCTCTCACTTTTTGTATGTCACAATTTAACAAGACATATCGGTGAGCGACATCATACTCATCGTCACTCAACCACCGTTTCTTACTAGCCCCAATAGGCTTGCCCCTTAAATTGAATATACCTCCTTCCTCAACGTCTTCGTCATTCCTTTGAGGTCTATTTCGATTTGTCTCAACATGAGTATCGAAATAAATGGAGCAAAAGTTTGACACCTCCTCGATAAGATATGCTTCGCATATCGAAGCCTCTATATGAGCCTTGTTGCCAACTTTCTTCTTTAGATGATGTAGATACCTAGAGAGACAAATTATCTTAAGAATTAACAATGAATTGTAAAATCCACTTAAATTATATCGATTTTTATTTACCTTTCAAAGGGGTACATCCATCGATAATGAACAGATGCACCGACACGGGCTTCGTATGCTAGATGAATCAGTAGATGCTCCATACTGTCGAAGAAACCCGGTAGAAATATTTTCTCTAACTTGCAAATTGTTAAGACAATCTTCTCCTCAAGTTGTATCATATGTTGCACCGTGAGCTTAGTTGAACAGATATCCCTGAAGAATGTAGACAGCTCGGCCAACGGAACCCATATAGCAGAAGGCAACAACTCTCTCAAAGCAATGGGCAGTAATCTTTCCATAAACACGTGGCAGTCGTGACTCTTCATTCCTGTTAGCTTGCGTTCATTGAGATCAACGCATCTAGACAAATTCGACACATAGCCGTCGGGAAATCTTAAAGTAGATATCCACTTGCAGATTATTAATCTATCTTCCTTGCTCAATGCGTATGGCGCTATCGGCTTAGTTACTTGTCCACCAGCTCCCCTTTGTATCAAGTTTAGATTATGACATTTGCATATCTCAGCCATGTCTTGTCTTGCTTTTGGATTGTCCTTCGTCTTTCCTTTAATATCCATAACGGTATTAAAGACATTATCGAACACATTCTTTTCGATATGCATGACATCAAGATTATGCCTAATAAGATTATCTTTCCAATAAGACAAGTCCCAGAAGATACTCCGTTTGGTCCAGTTATGGCTTTGTCCGAACCCCTCGACACGATTGTTCGATGGATCTTCCATTACGGTGGGCAATTCCTTTACATCTTCCCAAATATCGTATCCAGACAATCTGGCAGGAGGTTCAGAAAATTCTTGTTTTCCATATCTGAACGCGTCCTTGTTCTTTCGCCAAGGATGTCTCGTTGGCAGAAATTGACGGTGACAGTCAAAGAAAGAAGTTTTTCCTCCATGTCTAAGGCGGAACGCCTTACTATTTTCCATACATATCGGACAAGACATGTTGCCGTGCGTACTCCATCCCGACAGCATACCGTATGCTGGAAAATCATTGATTGTCCACATGAGTGAAGCTCTCATCTGAAAGTTTTGTTTTCTGGAAATATCATAGGTCGTGACGCCGATCTCCCACAACTGTTTCAGCTCATCCACCAACGGCTGTAAATATATATCGATGTTCTTTGTCGAATTTTTGGGACCGGGTATGATAGCTGTCAAGAACATATAAAGAGTCTTCATACACATCCATGGTGGCAGATTGTAAGGGGTAAGAATGACCGGCCAGCATGAGTATTGAGATCCCGACTGTCCGAAAGGGACGAAGCCATCAGAACATAGCACCAGGCGTACATTTCTAGGCTCTGCAGCAAAATCTGGATGACACAAATCAAAATATTTCTACTCCTCCCCATCCGAAGGATGTGACAATTCTTCTTCGTCCTTTATGCGATCTTCATTGTGCCACGTCATGTGTTCTGCTGTATTCAGAGACATATACATCCTCTGTAAGCGCTTCGTGATCGACAAGTAATGCATATACTTGTAAGGACATCGTTTTCTAGTTGACTTTTCTTTTCCCTGTACTGTCTTGTAACGATCCGCATTACAGAACCAACAACTTTCTAATACGCAATTCTCTTTGTAATACAACATGCATCCGTTGCGACAGCAATCTATCTTCTCGTACCCCAGTCCCAGTTGTCGGACCATCATCTTTGACTTGTAGAAGTTTCTTGGGAGCTCTTTTGATTCCTTCGGTAACACCTCATTAGTTAATTGTGTGATCCGATCATAGCAAGCTTGTGGCAAGTTAAAATCAGACTTTATGTTCAACAACCGTATCGTCACTGACAGTGCGGAATGAGTCTTACAACCAGGATATAGAGGAGTATCTGCGTCCTTAAACATATCATAGAACTCCTTTGCCTCGGGATTAGGATCCTCCGGATCAAAATTAGGCCCTGCCGCAGCATACACCATATCTCGTGCAAGGTTCTGCATGTCTCCATAATACACAGAGCATCCGTCGTCTTCGAGGACATCCGTTGCAGCATTATCATCAAAAGCATAAGTACCAGCTTCTGCAGCCTGTCTTTCTGAATATAATTCACCTTGCGATGACCACAGGTCGTAATCACGTACGAAACCCTTACGGGTCAAATGATCTCTCACAGTCATCACTTCTTCGAAACGTCTATTGTGACAATTAACACATGGACACTTGATTTTGTTATCGTCCATGTACTGAGTTTTGCTCATGGCATACTTAAGAAATACTTTCACACCTGCCTGAAAATCGTCACTCACACCAATTCTGCTCTCGTGTTGTCGTCTGTACATCCATGTAGGATCAACAAAGTAACGATTCATGCTCAATTTGATGTGAATATCTATATCGTAAGACAAACTAAACATAAGAATTAATAGCCCGACATATCGTAAGAAAAACTAAACTTGTGGATAACACGCTAGGCCTACGACGAGGCTACTTAGTATCACAATCTAACATAATTAGTATATAATCATGTAACTGGTAGATCCGCTAGCTAGTAAGCCGGATGTACTTAATATCAGAGAGTATCAGATTAGTATCAGTATATAGGTTAGGTAGACCGTATCAAACGCATATCAGAATAGTAGGCCGAATAGGAGGCCGAGATAGTCGAATGAGAAGAAGGGAAGAAAGGAGGAGCAGATGGGTCCAAAGCCATGGTGGAGGAGGAGAAGTAACATGAGAGCAGTTTCCACCGTAACATCTCCTGGCTCTGCTGGCAACTGAAGTCCAGATGCTACAAAGGACGATCCTTCGCTGAAATCGACTACAACACCCATCAGTTCAAGTTCATTCCTATATGAGTATATTCCAATGCCATAGAGGAAGGTCAACAAACTGATGGCTTCTATGGCATTGGAATCTACTCATATAGGAATGAACTTGAACTGATGGGTGTTGTAGTCGATTTCAGCGAAGGATCGTCCTTTGTAGCATCTGGACTTCAGTTGCCAGCAGAGCCAGGAGATGTTACGGCGGAAACTGCTCTCATGTTACTTCTCCTCCTCCACCATGGCTCTGGACCCATCTGCTCCTCCCTTCTTCCCTTCTTCTCATTCGACTATCTCGGCCTCCTATTCGGCCTACTATTCCGATACCGATACTTTGAACCTTGATCTTAACCCAAACCTATATACTGATCGATACTAATCCGCTACGCCCGATACTAAGTATATACGGTCGATACTGATAGCGATAGTCCGATACCGATAGCGATAGTCCGATACCGATAGTTCGATCGATACCGATAGTTCGATACCGATAGCGATAGTCCGATACCGATAGCGATAGTTCAATACCGATAGCGATAGTCCGAGTGATCAGCCAACATGCAAGTACCTCTATATGCTACTCATAACTCACACATATCTCGTGGCACAACCGTGATAAAGTTTTATGATAATACACTAACAAACGGTAGTCCCTTAACTCTAGGTCCAGATGCATAAATTAAAGACAAGAAAGAAATTATGACTAGCACTTGCATCATGTATAACTGAAATCACAAATAAGTAAACAATAAATAGTAAGTCATGGATGCAACTAGATGAATTGGAAATAAATATGCAGTAACTCAATAATAAAGATGAAGACTATATATAAGCAGTAAATATGACAATGTATCTTGCCTAGTGGTCGCGCCTGGTATGTTACGATGATTAAGGTGACATAGAGTTGACTTCGGTGTTACAACAACGCAAGATGGCCTCTGATGATGGCACAGACAGTTCCATCGAGTCCAGAATAGTCACATTAGCTAGGATTGATATGAAGAAGTACAAAATTTGTAAGAGATGTGGATTATGACTACTCACAATTTGTAACAATAATCGAAGGGAATTTGGGGAATTAAATACATATACTATTTTAGAAAATATTTTGTAATACTTAAAAAATAAATGTTATTAGTTAAAATAATTTTAGATAGATACTTACTTGATAAATAAAATTGTTTTATGCCAAAATCCTAAGTTTGTCAAAATAGGCTTTCAAGGTAGAAAAACTATATTTAAAAAGTAATTTTATATAAACGTTTGGAAATATTAGGAAATCATTTTAGGTAAAAATCCTTAATCCATCAAAATAGATCTGGCTCAAAAACTATATTTAAAATCCACATATATAGTACTATATTTAGATCGGGTCAAGCCCAATAACTTATTTTGTCACAAATATATATATATATATATATTTTTCAAATATATATATATATATAACGATATAAAAAATAGTGATGGCGGCGCTCCCTTCTCTGGCGATGGCCCTGCCCCCCGCGGGTGACCCTCTCCCCGCGGTCCTCCCCCAGCCCGGCCTTCCTCCTCCCCTTCCTCCGGCTTTCCTCCTCTCCAGCCCGGCTTTCCCCATCCCCTTCCTCCGGCTTTCCTTCCCTCCTCGCGGTGGTCCTCCCCTCAGCCAACGTCCCAGGTCGTCGCTCCTCCTCGTCCGTCGGCTGCCCCTTTTGCGGTCCCATGGCCGGATCGCCTGGCCCCGTCGTTGCTTCTCTCGGGGTTCCTCGGCCTCCGGCGGCCTTGGTCGGGTCCTCTGACCAGTTGGTCATGGTTGGAGTTCCGGAACCCCCCCGCCTCCCCCGTTGGTCGTCCCCCGCCCTGTGGTTGGCCAACGATGTATTGCTCCTAACTGATGCAGTCACCTGCGGCCTCCCCGAGGTGATCAGTGCTCCAGGCGTCGGCGGTGGCATGCTCCCCCCATTCCCCCCTCTATCATTTCCCGCCCGATTTCAATTTCCAATTTCCTACCCACGCCTTCTTTTTCCTCCATCGATTTAGAACTTGCTGGTTGGCGCACCCCAGGAGGGGCTGCAGCTGGCGCAACCTGGGGTCCCTTCCGTTTTGGCGCTACCTGGGTCCCTTTCCGTTGTGGCGTAACCTGGGTCCCCTTCCGGGCCCCCTTCCCTCGTTTTGGTGCTGCCAGGATTCGGCAGGGCGCTGTCCCCTCGGGCGCAACCCAGCGGTTGCTAATTTCAGCGCAACCTGGAGTGGTGGCTTCCCCCCAGCTCATTGCACCTACTGTAGTGGGCCCTTTGGACGCAACCTACCCTTCGATTGTGCCGGGCGTGGGCGCAACCCACCTCCACCCTTCCTATCCTCACCCATCCTCTTCGCCAGCACCACCTTCGACTATCGACGTGATGTTGCTCTCCGATGCGGTCGGACTGCTGCGTCCGTCGGTCGACGTCGATGGTCGACCGGATCCCCCCGGCCTGCCTCCCTTGGCACCTCCTGGGCCCACCTTCCTCCGCCCTTTCCAGCCTGGTTTTGGCGGTTATGCGATTCCTGGGGAGCTCTCCCCCCTTTTGGGTGCATCCCAGCCTCCGCCCCTTCTGGGCGCAACCTAGTTTCGCTCCCCGGCTCTGGCGCACCCTGGGTCGCCCAGGGGTCAGCCCCACTCCCTTTCGCTCGCCCTCCACCACCCTGGGCTTGGAGGTGTAGCGCCTCCTGGTATCTCCCTTGGGGAGCCCATCCCCCTTCTTGGCGTAACCCAGCCCCCGTCCCCTCTAGGCGCAACCCGGGTTCTCGCGAGTGCGTATCCTAGGATCCCTAGGGGTCAGCCCCCCACCTCTCTGGGTGCAAGTCAACCTCAACTGGGCTCTGCTTTTTCTGGCGTAACCCAACTTCCGGCTCTTCTAACTCCTAGCTCATCTTAACGCCCGACCCCTTTCTTTGCCGACATCATTCGTCCTGACAGGGCTCCCAAGCAGGGGCTCCTATTTCCGGACGCCCCTCTACCCGAAGTTGAGTACCCGTCGGCATCTCCCATGCCGACGGTGCCGGTCACCGACCAGGAACTCTCTTCTCTGGCCACCTCATTCTCCTACTCTTTCGTCCTCAAATTCTCATCTGGATGTCCCTTGCTCGCCAGGGTCGCAAAGGTTATAGCCAGTTGGTGGCTCACGGCAGAGTACAGGGTAGCCCCCCTCGACTCGAGGCATATTCTGATACACCTATCCTCCGACCTGGACCACAGGACGGTGTGGTCCAAAGGCACCGGAAGGGTCGACTCCCACCATATGAAGATAATCAAGTGGTCAGCGAACTTTAACACCAAGGAAGTCTCAGCGACGGTTGCCGCTTGGGTTACCCTACCCAATCTCTCCCTCATTTGTTTCGTTCCGACGGCTCTTAGGCGAATAGCCAACTCCTTCGGGAGTTACGTGGCCACCGCTGTAGAAACCAGCAACCTGACTAAGGCACACTATGCAAAGATATATGTGGAACTCGACCTCACCTCAGACCCGCCCAACCATATACTCATTGAACTTGGCAACCAAACTCACACTCGGCAAATCATCTACGATAATCACATAATCTTCTGCACTCACTGCCATTTACGCGATCACTTATCAAAGCATTGCTTTTGTCTCCATCCGGAGCTTAGAAAGAAACCAGAGAGGACTGAACCTAATCCCAAAGGGAACCAGCATCAAAAAACCTCCCAACCGCCCCTGTTTCCTCTTCCGAACTCCCACACCAGATTCAACTCCAGCGAAGGCAAATCCAGCAGAGACAACTCAGCAGAAAAAGCAGTGATCCCCTACCACCCACCTAACCTTCCCCTGTCCAATCAGTTCAACACCCTCATGACAGAAGCCATCGACTCCTCCCAGGATACGACTTTTCATGCTGACTTCGACAAGGCCCCTAGAACGGACTCTGAGGACCTCAGTGCCCCACCCCCAGAGGATGCAAAGGAGTCCTCCCTAGCACCTCCGATCGCCACCGACCTTCAAACATCTCACGACAATTCATCCGTTGATGCTCTGGCTATCCTAGGGCCAGAGCAGGCTCTTAGAGGACTTCAGGTCCTCGTCGCTGGATTCCCTCTCCAGGCGGAATGTGACAAGATTAGAATCTCCGACGACTCCCTCCTCATCCCGCCGGAGCAACCCGACCTAGATTCAGCCGGAGAAACGGTCGCACCCCCAAAAGGTACCGAGGACCCTTCCCTAGGCACATCCTCCAAGAAGGCGGGGGAAGCATCCACCTCAACCAGGAAATCAGACAAAAAAGGGACCGCAAAGTCCCTATCCATGCACACCAGGTCCGCTGCAAAACGGTCTAACCAACCCCACCCAAAGCTCCATTAATGCTGAACATTCTCTCCTGGAATGTTTACGGTCTGGCGAACAAACCTACTATGAAAAGAATTACCATCCTTAAGAAAACTCATAAGATCGACATCTTAATCATCCTCAAACCCAAAATCCTATACAAGAGGCTCAAATTCATTCAACTGCAGTTAGGCTTTCACTCGGCCATTGCCAGCAGACACGATATTTGGATCCTCTGCTCCAAGGACGTCAAAATCGGAGTCATCCAAGATTCCAGGCAAGCTTTTTCTTGCTGGATGGAACACCCTTTGATTTCCATGCACACCAGGTCCGCTGCAAAGCGGTCCAACCAACCCCACCCAAAGCTCCATTAATGCTGAACATTCTCTCCTGAAATATCTGCGGTCTGGCGAACAAACCTACTATGAGAAAAATTACCAGCCTTAAGAAAACTCATAAGATCGACATCTTGATCATCCTCGAACCCAAAATCCTATACAAGAGGCTTAAATCCATTCAACTGCAGTTAGGCTTTCACTCGGCCATTGCCGGCAGACACGATATTTGGATCCTCTGCTCCAAGGACGTCAAAATCAGAGTCATCCAAGATTCCAGGCATACTTTTTCTTGCTGGATGGAACACCCTTTGATTTCCAAACGCCCCATCCTTTCTGCGGTTCATGGCAGCTGTGACGTTACGGAGTAGAGACACCTCTGGAACGACCTCCTGGATACTAACCACCACAACCATAACCTCCCATGGCTTTGCATTGGGGAGTTCAACGCTATAACTTGCAGAAAAGAGAAGATTGGAGGCCGCCCTCCCTCTCTCTCCGCCATGCAAGACTTCAACAACTTCATCTTCAACTCTCACCGTACCTCCCTTCCGTTCACAGGCAATGCATTCACCTGGTACAACATGCAGGAAGGCGACCGTCTGCAATTCTTCCGCCTCGATAGGGAGTTAACGAATGCCCACTGGCTAGGTATATGGACTACCTCCAAGCTTTCCCATCTTAATGCCACCGAATCTAACCATGCCCTCCTGCTGGTTGGCATCACTAGCACTTCCAACCAGTCCAAAAAGAGCTTCTGCTTCCTGAACTTCTGGAGCGAGCACCACCAATTTTTGGGGGTAGTCACGGAAGCTTAGAACAGCACAGACTCTCTTGAACCCCTCAACCGGGTGGCCAACAAGCTCCAGGCTATGAGGAAAGCTCTGCCAGCTTGGAGTAAGCAAGCTTATGGAGATATCTTCCAAGCCATTCGTGAGGCGAAGGACGACGTGACTCGTGCCAAAGCCAAATACATGACCGACTGTTCGCCTAATACCAGGAAGGCTCTGAATCTCACCAGAGCCATCCTCAAATTTAGGCTGAAAATTGAGACCAATTTTTGGAAGCAGAAAGCTAGGATCAAATAGGACAGCGAGGGGAACAACAACTCGAGCTTCTTCCATGCCTGTGTAAATGGACGTAGACAAAAACTTACTCTCCATCAGATTGCCGCTGACAATGGTACCAGCATCAGCGATCAAAAGGATGTCCAAGTGGCGGCCGTGAAGTTATATTCTAGACTATTTTCCAAAAAAACGGTCCTCAAAGACAACACCTTCATGGACTAGGTTCCCCACCTTATTAGCGACACAGACAATTTACGGCTCGAACAACCCCCTTCAGAGGAAGAGGTAAAAGATGCCGTCTGGGCCCTCGACGAACACAGTACGCCAGGGCCAAACAAATTTTCGAAGATTTTTTTTTGTACATGCTGGGACATCATCAAGGTTGACATCCACAATGCGGTCTCCGCTTTCCTCCAGGGAGCTACTTGTCCCAGAGCCATCTCGAGCACCAACCTAATCCTCATCCCGAAGAAAGACAACCCAGAGACATTCTGCGACTTTTGCCCAATTAGTCTCTATACCTTTACCAACAAGATCATATCCAAGATCATTGCCACCCGCATGGCAGGCCTTCTCCCCAAGATCATCTCGGAGGAGCTGAGTGGCTTTGTTCGGAGAAGGAATATCCAAGATAACATCATGTTGGCCCAAGAGTTAGTCACCTGCATGAAGCTCCCAGTAAGAGGGGGCAACATAGCTATCAAATTAGACATGGAGAAAGCCTACGACAGAATGGTTTGGCAATTCATGATCTGGGTCTTCAGAGCCTTCGGATTCTCCGAAACATGGACCAACGTCGTGTGGAGATCGATCAGCAACTCCTAGTTCTCCACGGTTATTAACGGCCAAGCGAACGGTTTCTTTAAATCCAGTCATAGGGTTAGGCAAGGAGATCCTCTATCCTCCACCATCTTTATCATTACGGTGGATGCGTTGTGGAGAAACCTTAATAAGATGATGAGCACCCCCAACTTCCAGCACTACCATACGGCCAGCGGCTGCCCGATCATCACCCACATGGCCTTCGCAGATGATATCCTTATATTCTCTTTCGGAGACGCCGGATCGATGGAAGTCGTCCACAATACGCTCCAGAGATACGAAGGGTGCTCAGGGAAGAAGATCAACCAGGATAAAAGTATTATCTACACCCACCACAATATCAAGAGAGAGCAAGCGGCTAGCATATCAACCACCACCTCATTCCCCATCAAGGACCCTCCATTCTACTACCTTGGGTGCCCCCTCGTGTACGGTAAATCCAACGCCGGGATCTTCGAGAACCTGATCACTTGTACCAGAAAGAAGCTCGAGGGCTGGCACAACGCCACACTATCCTCCGGAGGCAAGATGATCCTCATCAATCACGTCCTCACTTCCATTTCCATCTATACCCTGGCAGCATGCTCCCCCCAAGAAAGTTCTATCCTACATCGAGAGCATCTTCAGCAACTTTCTCCGGGGATACAGCGGCGGTCACGACAAGCACAACTGGGTCAGCTGGGACACCATGGCTCGTCCCACCGGGGAGGGGGGCCCTGGGTTTCACTAAACTTTCCCATATCGTTAACGCTTTCTCGATGAAATTGTGGTGGACGCTTCGCACGAGTAAGAACTCATGGTCCAGGTTCATAAAGGCCAGATATTTCAAGCACATCCACCCGTCTACGACCATCACTAACAGCAGATCCTCAGTTGCCTGGTGGCGTATTCTCATCGGGCGATCCCTCGCTGAACCAGCGATTCGCCTTAAGGTGGGCAACGGCGAAGCTTCGCCATTTGTGGAGCGCTGGGTCGGCGATATCTTGCTTCCCAACTCTTCTGCTGCTCCTAGGAATAGGATTATCAAGGACTTGTGGGACCCTCCTAATAACACCTGGAATTGGAACAAAGTCCAGTTATAGGCTGGGTCCGAGGCGGTTGATTCCATTCGTCGTAACGGTTTGAGGATCGAACTGGACGCAGATAAGCTGGAGTGGTCGCCCTATGATGTCGGCGCGTTCTCGGTTAAGTCGGCCAGAAGAGTAATCTAAGGTAACGCGGCTCCGTCTCCTACTATTGCTTCATTCTGGCAGACTTGCATCACCAAGAAGTGGTCCTTCCTCATCTGGAGAGTCCTACACAATATCCTTCCCACCGACGACACTTTCAACACAATCGGGTTCAGCCTTGCTTCAGCGTGCACGTGCTGCTCCGATCGACAATCGGAAATAGTCAACCACATCATCAGCCAGGGGGATGTACCGGTCAAGGTCTGGAGAGCTCTTTCCCAATATTGCAGATTCCCCACGGGGGCGACAACTTTTACTACCTCATGGCAACCTGGGCTTCAGCGTCCCATGGCCACCAGATCGTCGCTGCGGCCGCCACGTGGGTTATCTGAAAAAATTAGAACAAGACGAGATACGAAGGTTGCCAGTACAGCGCAGACCAACTGATATGGGAGACCATTCGTCAGTGCTGCAAACCGAGAGCCCTCTCTAAGCATGGACAGACGGTTTTCTGGAACTCTCTCCTATCCTCGGCTTAGCCGCTTTGTTTCTCGTTTGCCTCTTCTTTTTTGTTAGTATACGTGTACAAGCATCGGCATTTTGCGCCTTATGGTATACTTGTAAAGGTTCGGCCTTTTCGGCCTTCATGAATAAATTGGGTAGTTGGTTCAAAAAAAAAAAAAATATATATATATATATATTTGGAAATAACTAAAAATATTAATAATAGGATAACCATAATAATAACTATAAATATTAATACTAATAATACATTTGTATGTATATAGCTGTTATTCACACTAGAAAAATGAAAATTTTAAAATAACTATTTCTTTCCTATTACCCATCCCTTTGCTTACACAATGTTAACCTACAGATTAAAGAATGAAGATAATAATAATAAAAGGACTGATGGCTTTCTCGAAGGAAGGGATAGAGACTAGATGAGGAAAAAAATTGAGATAAGAGAGGAAATAGAGGGGGAGAGGAACGGGGAGCAGCGCGAGAGTTCACCGGCGGTGGAAAAGAAGGAGAGGAGATAGAGAGGAGATAATCTCATTTGTGGGGGCGATGCTCACCGTGCACGACAAGGCAGAGGAGTCGGGGTTCTCAGGCAGGGGAGGAGGATGAGCGCGACAGAGGAACGACTCGGATCTAGGACGAGGGATGCTTGTCGGAGGCGCTGGAGGGCACTAGTCGCGGGCGACAGATGGAGGAGCTCGTGAGCTAAGGCGGTGGAGAATCGCCAGCTCCGGCGGTCTACGCTTAGACGAGGCACTGCAAGCACGGCTTCGCCGGGAGCATTAGAAGGAGCTCCGGCCGCGAGGTAGGTGGTGGTGTGTCTGTGTTTGATTTTTGGTGGCGGTGATGTGTGTTGATTTTGTGGCGGCTGGGTTGCCGGGGAGACATTGGTGGTAAGTGGTGGTTTGGGGGTTAGGGTTTTGACCGGGTGGCACCAGCGTTCGTCGGGCACGAAGTGGAGTCGGCGGTTACGACAAGGAGGCGGTTTCGATTTTGGTGGTGATGGTGATTATAGGGCGGTACTGACTTGAGCGGGGACAAGGGCGACATAGTTTGAAATGAGGGTTGGGGTCATGGCTTGGTGAGGGGTGATGATGGTGACGATGAAGGTGGTGGTTGTGGGGCGGTTGCAGCCAAGCTAGGTGGCGCCGGAATCATGTTGTGGGGGAAGCTGATGGTGAGGAAGAATTTGCTAGGTCGGGGAGTCTGTGGTGGAGGGTGTGGGGTCGTTGCGGAGGTGTACATGATGGTGGTGTCGAGGCAGGGCGGCTTTGGCCGTGGTGGCCGCGATGTTGGGGGTTGTTGCGGTCGCCAACAACGACGACCCAGGACAGGGCAGTTAGGGTTAGGGTTTAGCTCTAGGATTTTGGGGATTGGTGTCCATGTGTCGGACACGAAAACAGTGACAAATTGAATGTGTTCGGTGTGTCGAACACGGGGAGGATAATGTATATGTTAAAATATAATCTAGTGGAAAGACACATTGGGTCAGACCCGAGGCCGCCATGACTGATACGAAGGAAGTGGCACCGACACGGTGCACGGACACTTTTGGTGGTGATGGAAATCTGGTTTATAAAATTCTAGGAAGAAGAGCAAAGGGACTCTTCTTATATAGGAGGTGGGCTCCTTGTTCGATAAGGATTAGGATTCATTTAAATCCCCACTAGATAATTTCACATTTAATTTAAATCAATTTCAAAACAAATTCAATCAAATCTAAACCAAATTAAAACTAGATAAGTGTTTATCTTTTAACTAAAACTATGTAAAATCAAATAAAAAAAAATCTAATTTCAATTTAAATTAAAACAAATAATTAAAATATCTTTTTATAAATTAAAATAATAAATAATTTTGAAAATTAAAATATACATGAATTTATTTTTATGTACCTCGCATGCAAATAGTATTTTATATAAAATATTATTTTCTAGTATAATACATATTATTTATAAAGAAAAATGTCATTCTTAAATCAACACCAATGCTTTGTATAACAAATAAAAAGTCTTTTTTAAAATAATAAAATTAACAAAATTACTGTATAGCTAGCTTAGTGCAAGCCCACTACTAGCAAATACTGATGTAGCAGAGAGAGGTAACCAAGTTTACAGGTTTATCTGGTTAACATTAACATTAAAATTAACATTAACATTAATATTAGAATTAACATTAATATTAATATTAACATTAACATTAAAATTAATATTAACATTAAATTAAAATTAGCATTAATATTAACATTAAAATTAATATTAAAATTAATATTAACTTCAAATTAACATGAATATTAATATTAACATTAATTAGTATTAATATTCATTTTAACATTAACATTAAAATTAATATTAAAATTAATATTATCATTAAATTAAAATTAGCATTAACATTAACATTATACAATAAATTTTTTGGGTAATTAATTTTTTGGGTGAAACATGACATGTCAGCTACCATGTCACTTCCAATGTCAGATGCCACATAATGGGAGATGTCATCACCCAAAAATTTTGGGAGCCAATTAACATAAGAGAAATGTTTAAAGAATATTTTCCAAAAGCTGTTGACCAGCTAAACATGTAAACTTGGTTATCTCTTTCCGTCACATCAACATTTGCTAGTAGTGAGCTAGTACTAAGCTAGCCATACAATAAGATTGTAAAATTAAATATACTTTTGACTAAATTTGGCAGGACAAATTTTATATATATCTTTTTTACTTTATATGTAGTAAGAAAGCAAAAATATTTATTTTCTATATTTATTAAAACCTATAATAAAACTTTTTATATAAAAATTAAATACCTCGGATATACGTATTCGCACTCGACATACAATTACCAAAGTAAAACAATACCAAAATAATAAATACAAAAAAAAACTATAATAAAATTTTGGTGGGTTTACACCCTACCAAACTTACAAGAATTTCATCCTCGAAATTAAGAAATAACTAAGGTTGGTCGGTTTGAGAAGTTAGAAGACTTTATTGATAAGAAATCACGATTAAATCATTGAGCGAGGAGTACAAAACAGATTTCAACGAAACGGGCAATTTAGATAACTAGAAAAATCAACGGATGTAGCTTAGAAGATGATCATGTGCATGGCAACCCATCAATGTCTAAATTCGATCAACACTAACATTTATCATATGGTCGTGCAACCTCATAAATAGGCAGTAACCTTTTTAAATCTTAAATTTTGTTCACTAGCTTAATACTTCCCAATTCAAAATTTTATTGCGTGATCGTAATAATCTTCGAATCGTCATTATCTCCTTCAAAAAATTTCTCCTTAAAATTTATATTCTATAAAACGTAAATTTACTTGAAACACTTTTCTTTTCTTCTTTATTCAATTTCAAAGGGAACTACAAAAATTCTGCCTTCTTCCAAAATATTTATATTTCAATCTGATATCACATATTAGAAATTCAATAAATCCAAAAACTTTGAATTCAAATAAATCTCTAATCTACCTCTATCAACATATCTATATTTATGTATATATCTATATACATATATTTTTTTTCTCGAGATAAATTTCGTCTTTCATAGTCTCCTCAGAATTAGAAATTCAATAAATCCACAACTTAAAAGAAAATTTCTCATATATTGAAATTCACCTTCATAATCGTCACAGCAATTAAATCCTTAAATCTTCAAGAATTCAAAATTTCCCCTTTATCCCTAATTGAGTAATCTTGGAACCTAGTAGCATCAAAACACCAATTTTTTTTGTCATGACATTATTACTTTAACATTTCATCTACTAGTGCTTGCTCCATACTTACTCCAAATTTTAATATACGGTCCAATCTTATTTATACCTCCTAATAGTATACTTATCTTAATAAACTATACCATAGTATCCTCCTGTTGTCACTGAAGGGTGTCATGACTCGATTCTCATCTAAGGAAAAAATGTATTAATGACAAGGTTGCATGAATCACGGAGGAGATTAATAAATCCTTCCATAAGGGAAGTCATTAAATTGGGAGGAAAAGAAACATATATAGTTAGGTTCGAAGGTCATGGTAAGGGTTGCTAGTTTAAAGCACGAATTTAAGGATATTGAGAGAAAAAATAAATGGTTCCTTCAGAATAGATAGTCTTCTAGGTTGGGGTATAATCAATGAAAATGATTCTAATCATTCTCAAGTTTCAAGTGATTAGAAGGTCGTGATAATATATTTAGGGTCGAGGGAAGGACGAGTAACTCAAGACGAGGATTTAGTCACATGACTTGGTCGATGGCTAGCTACACTCATGTATATAAAACTGTCTTGGCCTTAGGTGATAGGGCAGCTAAGAGAGATACTTTGTGTCTATCTATCAAGTACGAGCGTTTATCTTTTCGAATTAGGTGAAGACGAAAACAATAAAGAGTTTGAAGAAAGATTTGATCGAATACGAATATGGGGTTTAAAGGCGATTGAATAGTCCAAAAGAGAGTTGTCAAGACTGTCACAGATGAGATCCTAGAGGACATGTATATTTGTTAACTATATCTCAATCTACGTAGAATAATATATGAAGAGCAAACCGACTGTACTAAGGTTGATTAGAGCATAATACACCGATTCTAATTAGACAATATATTAATGGACGTCCCCAATAAACGTATATCCTGAATAAGCTCGATAAAGAATAAGCTTGCAAAACTAGACTATAATAGCAGCATCAGTTAAGATAGTCCAAAAATACAAGTACACAAGATTTATGATTGAAAGAGGGCACGAGTAGTTCAAGTTTATAAAAATCGAAGACTCGTCCAGTGTTCATGCCTATACAGTCGTCCTACTATCTTCTTGTCTATGGCCTTGGTTGACCTAATGGGTTAGGGTCCTTTAAACTCTATAGTCTAGGTAATCCTCTTCGTATCCTCTTTAATGGGTCATCAGGTCAAAGGAAAAGTTTGGTCGTAAGGCATTCTACCCAACTTACAAGAGTTTAACTAGTAGTGTAATTGAACAATGAACGTATATACTAGTCATCTTTCTAACCTTTATCAAGAACGAAGGAAAAAAGATAAGATTTACGATAGAATGGGATCAAACAAGATAAAAATCAAGTCATTCAAGTGAGAGTTTAAAAATGGAATCAAATGAGGAGATTAAGTATATGGATGAGATCCTAGACTCTAATCCTATATGCAAGCTTGCTTGGTACAGTTATGTAGCCAAATAATTTATTCGTTGACCTGCATGGGCTATCACAAAAATATGTAACACCCCAGTCCCAAAATACATAGGACTAGATACGTTGACATGCCAGCTGTATAATAAATATACATAAGCTATAAATACAATATAACCATGGCACACTAAATCTCATCCACAAAATAAAAGAATAATGA
The DNA here is from genome assembly GCA_029216955.1 of Iris pallida. Classification (NCBI taxonomy): domain Eukaryota; kingdom Viridiplantae; phylum Streptophyta; class Magnoliopsida; order Asparagales; family Iridaceae; genus Iris; species Iris pallida. Next base: position 9,199,735 of record JANAVB010022800.1, read on the forward strand.
TATCATAAATCAACTATAAATTATCATTGTATAAGTCGTTGGGCGGAGACAAATCCATTACCAACCATTTCAAATGAGAAATAACACATAAACAATGAAATGATTTGTTAAGAGTCGTAAGGACAATTCAAGAGCAAGTCATCTTTGAAGGAAAAAAAAAGATCACAGCCTTGGCTAGAACACCTGCAGAAAGTCATAAAAGCACATACACCTGGAGAAATTACCAGTCCTCAGAGGGACGTAACAAGAGACATAAATATACCATATGAACTGAATATAAAATATGTCACAATTAAAAATAAAATGTTATAAATCATAACATGGCCCAATATCCCATCATCGAACAGTGGACTACCCCTACAACCAAATAAGGACAAAGGATAGCATCCTATTCCGTTGTGTGACACTGCCCCATGCCATGACTAGAACAGAGTGTGACATAACATTAACTAAGGTCACCTAACCATTCTACTGTGTTCATGCAGTTAAGAACAAATCTTTAATGTATGGATACTATTGGCTATAAATGGGATCCGGGATAGTTCCCACTTGGGCACCAGGGGCCAAGCGCATAACGTTCAAATAACGTCAGTAGCCAACCTGAGAGGATAATCTCACACCATATCTCCAGTGGAGCTTCCGGGTTACTAAAAAGGAAAAGTGAAATAGTGAGTTCTTTCCACCCTATGCACCTAGCTAAGTCGTATCTACGACCATGTACCTCTACTGACTTCCAAGTCTCCTAACATGCCTCTATTAGCAGTTAGACATAACGCATGCGCACGAGTGATCAGCTAATACGCAAGTACCTCTATATGCTACTCATAACTCACACATATCTCGTGGCACAACCTTGACAAAGTTTTATGATAATACACTAACAAATGCTAGTCCCTTAACACTAGGTCCATATACATAAATTAAAGATAAGAAATAAATTATGACTAGCACTTGCATCATGTATAACTGAAGGCACAAAAAAGTAAACTATAATCAGTAAGTCATGGATGCAACTAGATGAACTAGAAATAAACAGGCAGTAAATATGCAGTAACTCAACAATAAAGATGCAGACTATTTATAAGCAGTAAATATGGCAAGATACCTTGCCTGGTGGTGGCGCCTGGTGTGGTGCGATGATTAAGGTGACGCAGAGTTGACTTCGGTGTTACAACTATGCAAGATGGCCTTTGACGATGGCACAGACAGTTCCATCGAGTCTAGAATAGTCACATTAGCTAGGATTGATATGAGAAAGTACAAAATTTGCAAGAGATGGGGATTATAATGAGTCGCGATTAGTAACGATAATCGAAGGGAATTTCGGGAATCAAATACATATACTATGTTAGAAAATATTTTATAATACTTGAAAAATATATGTTATTAGTTAAAATAATTTAATACTTACTTGATAAATAAAATTATTTTGGGCGAAAACCCTAAGTTTGTCAAAATAGGCTTTCGAAGTAGAAAAACAATATTTAAAAAGTAATTTTAGATAAATGTTTGAAAATATTAGGAAATTATTTTAGGTAAAAAAAAATCCTTAATCTATCAAAATAGATCTAGCTCAAAAATTGTATTAAAATCCACATATATAGTATCTTTAGATCGGGTCAAGCCGAATAACGTTTTTTGTCATATATATATATATATTATATATATATATATATATATATTTTGTCATATATATATATATATATATAATAATAATAGTAGTAATAATAATAATAATAATAATAATAATAATAATAGGATACCATAATAATAACTATAAATATTAATACTAATAATAAATTTGTATGTTTACATCTGTTATTCATATTAGAAAGCTAAAAAATTTAAGATAACTATTTCTTTCATATTCCCCATCCTTTGCTTAGACAATGTTAACCTATAGATTAAAGAATGAAAAAATAAATAAAAGGACTGATGGCTTTCTCGAAGGAAGGGAGAGAGAGATTAGATAAGAAAAAAATTTGAGAGAGAGAAAAGGAATAAAGGGGGAAAGGAACATGGAGCAGCGCGAGAGTTCACCGACGGTGGAGGAGAAGGAGAGGGGAAGAGAGGAGATGATCTCACCTTTGGGGGTAGCGCTTGCCGTGCACGGCAAGGCGGAGTCGGTGCTCGGGCAGGAGAGGAGGAAGAACATGGCAGCAGAACGACTCGGATCTATGGCGGAGGAGATTCCCCAGCTCCGACGATCTGTGCTTGGACGAGGCGTTGGAAGCACGGCTTTGCCGACAAAACTGGAAGAAGCTCCGGCCGCGAGGTAGGTGGTGGTGGTGGCTGTTTGAATTTTGGTGGCGGTGATGTGTGTTGATTTGGTGGAGGCTAGGTTGTCGGGGCGGCGTTGGTGGTAAGTGTTGGTTTGGGTGTTTGGTTTTTGACTGGACGGTACTGGCTTTAGTCGGGCAGCGGAGTGGAGTCGGCGGTTACGGCAAGGTAGCGGTGTCAATTTTGGTGGTGGTGGTGATGATGGGGCAGTGCTGGCCTGAGTGGGGACAAGGGCAGTGGAGTTTGAAACAAGGGTTGTGGTCACGGCTTGATCAGGTGTAATGATGGTGATGATGAAGGTGGTGGTTGTGGGGCGATTGTAGCCAAGCTAGTTGGCGTCGGAATCAAGTGGTGGGGGAACCTGATGGTAAGGAAGAATTTGCTGGGGAGGTGTGCGTGATGGTGGTGTCGGAGCAGGGCTGTTATGGCCGTGTTGGCCACGGTATTGGAGGTTGCTGCGGTCGACAACGGCAACGGCCGAGGACAACATAGTTAGGGTTATGATTCTATTCTAGGATTTTGGGAATTGGTGTCCAGGTGTCGGACACGAAAATAATGACAAATTAAATTTGTTCGGTGTGCCAGACACGGAAGGATAATATATATGAAAAAATATAATCTAGTGGAAAGACACCCGGGGTCGGACCCGAGGCCGAACGGCTGACATGAAGGAAGTGGACATCGACACGGTGCACAGACACTTTTGGTGGTGATGGAAAACTGGGTTATTAAATTCTAGGAAGAAGTGCAAAGGTGCTCTCCTTATATAGGAGGTGGGTTCCTAGTTAGATAAGGATTATGATTCATTTAAATTCCCACTAGATAATTTCACATTAATTTAAATCAATTTCAATACAAATTTAATCAAAATCCAAATTAAAACTAGATAAATCTTTATCTTTTAATTAAAACTAATTAAAATCAAATCAATAAAATCTAATTTCAATTTAAATTACAACAAATAAACTAAAATATATTTTTATAAATTAAAATAATAAATAATTTTGAAAATTAAAATATATATGAATTTATTTTCATGTACCTCACATGCAAATAGTATTTTACGTAAAATATTATTTTCTAGTATAGTACATATTATTTATAAAGAAAAATGTCATTCTTAAATCATCACCTATAGTTTGTATAACAAATAAAAAAAGTCTTTTTTAAAATAATGAAATTAAATATACTGTTTTGACTAAATTTGGCGGGACAAATTTATATAAAAAATATTTACTTTATATGTATTTCGAAAACAACAATATTTATTTTCAATATTTATTAAAACCTATAAAAAAACATTTTATATAAAAATTAAATACCTCGTATATACGCACTCGACGTACAATTACCAAATAAAACACCAAAATAATAAATGCAAAAAAAACTATAATGAAATTTTAGGGGGTTTAGAGGTGCTGACAATGACTTTTATCCTTAGGATTATAAAATGAACCTCCTTTCGTTCCGCTTTGATAGCCTACAAACAAGTGTACTTCTATACGAGATTCCAACTTATCTACTTTTCATTCAGCACATGTGTTGGACTCCCAATTTCGAACATGTTTCAAACTAGGTTTCCTCCGGTCCATAGCTTTGTGGCAGTAATAGGTACTGACTTAAAAGGTTCCAAGTTTAGAATATAAGCTGCAGTTTTTAAGGCGTATCCCTAAAATGAATATGGTAAATCTGAATAGTGTAGCATTGATCTAACCATCTCCATAATAGTCCAATTCCTTCCTTATGCCACATCATTTTGCTGGGGTATTCCATGTGCAGTCAATTGGGATGTAATCCCGGCCTCTGATAAGAAATTCCTAAATACTCTAGAAAGGTACTCGCCACCATGATCAGAACTTAATGACTTGATACATTTTTCATGATGTCTCAATTTCTGTCTTGTACTCTTTGAATTGAAAGTATAGCTCGTACAAAACACTTAGGAATGAATAGAGAAGAGAAGATTGAATGAATGAATCATTTGAAAGTGTGATAGTTCTTCTCTATTTATAGTGTTTTTGTAGACCGATTCGGTCAGAGATCGGGTAGAGTTCGGATGCAGAAATCTTGCATTCGAATGTTGGATGCAGATATCAAGGGAATGGTTAAAACCATCATGATCGAACTCGGGCCGAGTTCTGGCCGAGTTCTGCTAGAGTTCTGCCAGAACTGTTTGGGCCAAATTTGATGGGTTTTGGGCTACTTTTATTGTGTACTTTTGGATACAAATTTTGTTGATAGGTAGGCTATATTTTGTGAACTGAAAAAATTGCTAAGCCAGTACTGATCCGATCAATCTTACATCTTTTTCTAGAATCAAATAATGATAAAAATACAAAAAAAAAATGTAAAAACTGATAGCCCTTTGATGATGTATTTCTTCTTGTATTTGAGCATACTTGAACACCTTTTTCCTTGACGGCGGTTGTCCAAAGATAAACAGATGCGGAGTGAGAGGCCCCGGATAGGTCGTTGGACAGTTCAAAGAAATCTTCTTGTATAACGTCGTCTTTGGCCCATCATTAATTTTTTATTGCATATGTCCTGGTTTGATCATGCTTACTGCTTGTCTACAAATATATGTTAGGCGAACAAAACAATATGATACGGTATAATACAGTATAGCAATATGATATACTGAACATTTAGGGCAATGCTAAGTTTAAGTAGAACATGATAGTAATTACAGGAATATTAGTGACATCATTATGTTAAACTTAATCAATTAGTCATATTAAAAAATATGATACAATCATTGGGCCAACAATCTCCCCCTTTTTGATTATGGTATACCAGTTAAGTTTAAGATAGATACTAAAGATGCATATATCACTAATAAACACATAAATACAAATTACTATAAATAACTTAAACTTATTTTTTCTCCGTTGACATGATCAAAAATTAGCTCCCCGTTAATAAGATATAAACTAAATTCAAGAAAAAGAAAATATACCATAGTAGGGCGAAGGAAAAAATAATCATGATCAAGGATTAGGGGAATAGTGTAAGTACACGTTTAGAAAATTGCACAATTAAGTAGAAAAACTTGTCAGAACACATCATATATAGTTGGTTGAACTTTGAAAATCTGAAATCAAAAAATAAAAAGTTTGCCAACTAAAAATCCAAAATGACATACAAAACACAATATGATGATTAAATGTAATTGTAGTTAAATAGACCAACAAAGGATTTTAATAAAAAAATAGATACCAATATAATAAAAATTAATTATTGGTCATAAATAATCCATGAGGATTAGAAATTGTAGCTCCCCTTCCCAAAATTTTGAAATAGTTTATTTAATATTCAAATGGTGATTTTTAGATTCTTGTAAATAAATATTGTTTCGTGTGCACAATTTTATGTGAAGACCTACTTTAGATATTATGATTTTATTAGGATCATTGAGAAGTCACAGATAAATATATATATATATATATATATATATATAGGTTATATATATATATATATATATATATATATATATATATATATATATATATATATATATATATATATAAGAAAATATATATATATATATATATATATATATATATATATATATATATTTATATATATATATATATATATATATATATATATATACGAAAATATAGGAACATACATTTTGTGTGGATATTTATATATGTGTATATATAGATACAGATATGTGCATATTATATTAAGGATGTATAATTATATAGGATATACCAATGTGTGTGGGAATTTTATATATATATATATATATATATATATATATATATATATATATATATATCTATATATATATATATATATATATATATTTATATATATACTTGGAATTACAATTATATAACTATAGGATATAAATACTTATATAAATGTATAGGTGTTATTGGCCTAATAGAGCCCAAGTCCCAGCCTAATAACCAACAACAGCTGATTAAATAGCTCAGATTTAAATGAGAAAGTTGAGGACTCAGTAAAATATGTAGCTCTTATCTCTTGTTTTTGATAGATAAAAAGAATAAGAATCAGCCCGGCCTGAGCCATGGGCCAGCAACCCAAGCTCAGATGAGCTCAACCCGAGCCCAGCAATAAGAGCTCAGCCCTGCGTAACACAGCAGGATTACTTAGAAATTGTATATATAAGAAAACCCTAGCCCACGCACAGATTAAATACTTCCTCTTCTCCTTCCATATACACCCAGCCACCATCTCAACTACATCTGTGCGCCTCCATCAATGCTGTTGGGACTCTCCCCCATTTCCTCCCTAATCCTCCTCGAAGGAAGCCCAAGCCCCATCCTCCCACGTGTGGCTCGACCATCTGTTGAGTACTTTGCCAACATTATTCGCCAATTACATGCCTCGATCAAGGCTTCATCAAGCCGCCGATGGCCGAGTTTGGTTCCGCTCCGGAGAATGCCATCAAGGCTGACATGAAGTTATGCATGCGACACCTTCAACAACGGAGGCTTGTTGTATGTGTCGTGTCAGGGCGGCCACCTCTGGTGCACACCGGTCCCCCACTCGCCGAGGCCACCGGATGCTTGGCCGAGCATCTTCCGTCGTTCGAAGTCCCTTCTCCTAGTGCGTGCGACCACGCCTTTGTGACTGTTGCGCGCCGACCGGTCCGACTGGGACCCTTGGTCGAGGCTGTTTATTCGACCGACCTTTCCGAGCTTGACTCGCCATGGCACGCGAGTTCTGGCTCCACCGGACCCATGATTCCTCCTAGAAGTCGAGACCCTCCAGTTGAAGACTAGGCGACGTCAACTAAGTTCCTTGCTGTCCCCGGCCGATTCCTGATCGCGACCCCAGCTGCACCTAACGTCAATCGGAGCATCGTGCCTTTGTCTCTCATTGCCATGACCGTGCGTTGTTGTACAATCGTACATGGATCATGCAGCGCACCGTGGCCGAGCGACGACCAGTTGACCCGTACCGCAACACGAGTGTCGAATATCAGCGTCGCGTGCCCTAGCTGCTGCGCCTCGCCTCCGCAATGATAGCCATTGTCCGCCTCCGACGAACCTCTTCATCCCCGTTGGTGTCGGCGTTCTTCCCAGCACCACACGCCGTACTTTTTCCCCTTATCCCTGTAAGTAATCCCTTCTCGTCCTCGTATCCCATTCTTTTACTTTCCTTGTTCCAATTAACTCTTCGGGAACAGAGAGGTGTAAATGCCTATTTATTTTCCTTGTCATTGTAACGTGAGCCAGGACTTTTCTCCTCTTTAATGGGAAGGAACTCCCCTATAAAAACAAGTCCCATTAAACCAACAGTAAAAGTTTTTACTTTATTTTATTGTCTATAGATATTGTTTAGTAATATTCATATATATGTACTATATTAGTATGAGTAATTTATATTAGTAATTTTATTATCAATAATTATGATTTATATAGTTGTCTTATAAATATACATACTTCCTATATAACTAATAATAAGGGTAATGACCTTTTATGGACTTTTACACTATTTTCATATATAAGATAATAACGATTCTAAATAATTTTAAATGTTTTCTAGAATTAATTATATATATTTTATACGAAAATTTTCAATTACTTTGTGTGCGCTCGTCAGATCGAGACAAAACTTGCGTCAGCAGGACCGTATCGTTTTTCTGGTCCTGCATGCCAAGTTTGGTCCAATTCTGAGACTGTTGATAAAATCGTCGTTTTGCGGGCCCCACGGTCCCACTCAACGGGCGATTTTGTGCACGGCCCGCCGGAATCCAACTTAGGACATACGATTGGGTTCGTATCGGAAAACTGGATCCGTAGGCATGTAGTTTGACGACTTTAGAGACCATTGACTCTGGCACGCTTTTCGGTACAAAGCGGGTCCAACGGCGGACATCGTTTTTGCCCGAAATTATCATTTTGCCCCTGTGTCCAGAATTGGATGTAAGGACAGGCAATCCTAGCTAATTGGACTATTCTGAGATCATTGGTATTGTTTATTTCAGCTTCCGGGAACTGTTGTACGAGTTTTGACTATAGTGGCACATTGAGTAGTTCAGATTGCCGGTTTCACCAGCAAAGGACCACAGGCGAGTACAGTTTATTGTCTGCATTTCGATATTGATTTTCACTATATTTCATTGGTTGGCCATTGATTATGTGATTATTTTCTATTATAAATTGTGGAGTCGGAATTAGAAGTACCAAAAATATGTGATCTGACATAGCCCGTGTTAGACATTATAGCCCGTGTTTATTTTCTGCAGTAGTGTAGCCCTTGTTTACTTTCTGCAGTAGTGTAGCCCGTGTTTATTTTCTGCGGTAGTGTAGCCCGTGTTTATTTTCTGCGGTAGTGTAGCCCGTGTTTACTTTCTGCAAGTAGTATAGCCCGTGTTTATTTTCTGCAAGTAGTATAGCCCGTGTTTATTTTTCATGCAAATAGACCTCGTAGACCGTGCGGTGTAGTACCCCAGACCGATCATGTATCAAAGGTACTTCTAACAGTTGGGGAAAGTCTGTCGTGTCTATTTAGTTACTATTAGTTTTCTGTATTTCCTGTTTATTTTCAAAACTCATAATTGATGTCTGACCTTTATTTTATAGTCATTTTTTTTATTTGAAATTGCATTAAGTGAATTATGCTCGTTCCATTCCTGACTTGAAACCAACATTTTCAGGTTAGCCGTGGATTCACTTAGCTTGGGAAGTGACGGAAATACTTGCAGACAAAGGCCTAGAGACTAGCTAGATAGTCGAGTTATACTCATTCAATATTTGTACAAGTTCATATTTTCTGCAAATGTAAAACTTGTGATCATTGTAAGTTAAATTAATTTTTATGAATGAGCATTATTTGTGATTTTGATCTTCATGGCCGTGACAGCGTTCTACCGCCGACACTGCGGCGTAGGCTGGCTTGGACACGTCTCGTATCCGTTTAAAAAAAAAAACGGGTGCGGGTCGTGACAAGTTTTTGTGGTGGCCCATGCAGGTCAGTCTTCGCAAATCACGCGAACTCGTGATGGTACTTAAGTTAGTTGTACTATTGCGAGCCTGCGGCAAGGAAATGCTCATTCACGAATTAAGATTAATTTAATTTAAGTGAATGACTAGGATTATGAGTCCCTTATACAAATTTACCGATGGGTAGTCTAGGTCATGCAATTTAGATGAGGAGTTATAAATTTTGATAGTTTGTCAATCCCCATAGGTGCATGACTACCTTTTAATATGAGGACATGGTCCAATGTGGATAGATTATTCGCTTGGTGATACAGGACTTTCTAGAATAAATAGTTTAACCTTGATAAATGGTGCAATTCCTTCTCCTTGCCCCTTTAGATATCATCCTCACACCGTAGTCCGAATTGCCGCCCAGTCCCTATTTTGCCCTAAGGATTATTATTTTATATAATTTCTAATTAGATTATCCATATATGAACCTCGAGTTGGTTTCGATTCAAAGTTTTTCCCTCCATGGGTTGAATGCACACGAAATAGATACTAAAATATTTGTATTTCTTTGCCTTCAGTTATTTTCTCCATGTTCACCTTTATTTTAAGGATGGTGACTGATAGATATCTACGCTTTAGTTCATAGTCAACCTGTTTGAATCTCTATAGGTCCATGAAGTTTTACAGATGTAGTTAAAGAAATATTAAGTTGACCCATAATGGCAGGACAGCAGCGCACTGTAGCCATTTATTTGGATTACGGAGACTATGGATCCACTACAGCCAGCAGCGCACTGGCAAGGCACGATCCCTAGAGTGGAATTAGTTTAAGAAAATATAGGTGATGGGATATTGCCAAAACTAGGGCTGGTGGTCCTCTCTTGACCGTAGTGACCTTTGAGCCAATATTGGGTAGAGTTAAGTAATGTTCGATTTGTATCATATTTGAGTTACAAAACCAAGGGTTTACCACAGCCCGAGTATACGGGCGAGGCGTAACTCTCGGTGAAATGACTTCAAATGAGATTACAGGTTTAGGATACTATGGAGGATAGGACAATACCAGTATGTCCCAGGAGACCCGAAACCAATATTAGTGGAAGTTCTGGAAGTTGAGTAGCATGTCTCCCAACCCAGCATTGTGTGGTCCTTGTGATCTATTGACGAGGTAATTGACCGACACTAATAAGCTACCGAGAATATAGAATCCAGAGTTCCATAACCCATTAGTTGACCAAAGTCTTATGAATAAGAAGACAGTAGGATGACTGTATAAGTAAGAACACCAGGTAGGGTTTTATTCTCACAGAACTCGAACTATTAGTGCCTCTTTTCAAAAATCTTGCGTACTTGTATTTTGACTATCTTGACCAACGCCGCAATTACAGCCTAGTTTTACAAGCTCACTCTGTTCTCGAGCTTGATTCAAGACATGTGTTTAGTGGGGACGCCTGCTAACATATTGTCTAATCAGAATCAGTGTATTATGGTCTGATCAACCATGATGCATTTGGTTCGCACTTCATTTAACTATCCTACGTGGATTGAGATATCAAGGTATCTATGATCTCATCCGCGAATGCTTGACAATTCCTCTTGAATTATACGTTCGCCTTTGAATCACGTGATTGTATTCAGTGACATCTTTCTTGAACTCTTTATTATTTTTGTCTTTCACTGATTTGGAAAGACAGAAGCTCGTAATTGGTAGAGAGATACCGCGTATCCCCATGGCTATGGTAGTTGTATACACAAGTATAGTTATCATCGGCTAGCCATGTGATTGAGTTACGCGTTCTCCTCTTGACCCCAAACTGTTATTGGGTCCTTCTAGCCATCTGAATTGGAGAATGAGTAGAGTTTAATCCTTAGTTAAAACGCCAACCTAGGAGACTATCTATTCCCAAGAGACCAATTGTTGTGAGCCTCTAATTATTTGTTGAAGCTTGCTTTGAGCCCTTGTGGCAATAGTCTGACGGGTTTGACCCCAAAAGAAATTCACGACTCAGTTGTTAGAAATCTTTTCATATGATGTGTCTTAGAGTTGGTTACCCCGGCGACAAATCATGTGTACTGTGGACGAGTAGGTCATCCTATTTTATCGACCATGTGTCATTACACATGCACTCATTTTTCATTTATTGAGGAACGACCCTTGACTTGACTTATATCTACCGTATCCCGATACGCCGTGCCTTATTCTTTATTAACAAGAGTCGAGGTAAATATTTGGACATTGGAATCCTTTTAACCTCATCATTCCTAAAACCCTGCCCTAGCTTCTAAGGTGGGTAGACTGTAAGCCTCTAAAATTTTGGGATATACAAGGATTACCGGTTGATTAGAATAAATCCCATTAGGATGATAGTTAGTGCCCCATGGACTCTTTCCCTTTAGATCATTTTGTGTCCCCGACCGTGTCATTAAAATTCGGAGCACGGGACCAGTTGTTACCTTCCAACAAACTTCATATACAAACTCTAGACAAGTCTACCTTCATCTAGGTATATCATGTCCCACTCAAACCCATCCATACGTATCATCGTATTTTGACTATAAAACTGAACTTTTTGTAATAGGTCCCTATACCTATTACGTAGTCTCCCTCTCTTGGAACGAGAGGACATTCGTAACCCTTACCGGAAAGTCGCGATACGAACTGGTATTGCATATTATCCCTTGCTCGTGTGTTTAAATGAAACACGAAAAAGGTCACAATCTTGGTTTCTCAAATTCTGTTCCATTATGAAATTTTGTTCAGATAAAATTTTGAGAACGGAATTTCTGTATTGCATAGATTGCAAGCCCCTCTAAGAAGCAACTGTTCTTCGATTTAGCAGGTGACTGGACTAGAGTAGCTCATCGAGCATAAGTCAATGGTTCATGAACTTTTTCTCTATCGGCATCATTTGATACCCTCTACCGCTCTTGAAACTTCATAATTGCCCTTGATTGTTCCTCCTTATCCTTCTGTCCTTTATTTCGGAGCGACAAAGGTCATGCTTATTAGAATTTTACCAATATTCTTAGCTACTTGTGTAATTTTGCTTGCTAAGATTTTGGATTACTTGATAGATACGAGAGGATTATAGGTACCATATGCCCAGATACTGTGTCACGCCCCAGAACCAGAATACTGGAGAGCGGGGGAGTGACTCAGCCAACTACGTATTACGGGTAGATGAATACCGTATAATACGATCAATACTGTCTAACCAGACGAGGGGGTGCATACTACATAAAAGTCTTACTATGGTCATTACACATCTATTGTCTATCATTCGAATAAGAAACAGAAATAGAGAACATGTAAGATAAAGCAGTAAGGCGTCCCAAACGCTCAGTCAAAATGTTCTTGATATCTGGCTTTACAAAACATAGCCAGATGATATAGCAAGTATACACAATTGTTATCAGCTGCAGTCTGACTTAATTACAATTATGTAAAAGTAAGTACAAGACAATTCGACTAACATGTCGGTGCCAAACGGCTAAGTATAAAGGTAAATAACAAAACGAGTGGTGAAGTAAGGAACCCACTCGAGTCCTCCTGCAATCATGCCTCTAGTATTGACCATCTTGGAGGTAGAAGTACGCTGGATCCTCGGGAACCGGCTCTAAATCTGGCTATGCAAAACCAGAGAGGTTAGACCTCTAATAGCAAGTACCACAAGGAAGGACGATATGAAGGACATACACTAGTAAGTAAAAGAATATAATAATAGATCTCTGCTTGCTACTAGGATTCACATCATATCACGACACTCCGAACCAACCTCCCAACCAAACAAGGACAGAAGTTGGCCCGTCATGTCCTGACATTCTGATCATCCCAGTTAGGTAACAGAGTAGTACAGTACACAAACAAATCATCTTGAACGGCCAATCAATTCTACGGCTTGCTATTATGAGTCCCAAGTTATCCTGGAATTATGCAATTAGGGATTCCTCAGTTCTTACTATGTGCAAGCAAGGCTAGCCTATCCAATCAATCAATTGCGCCAATCATGTAGTTAGACGAGTCCCAGCGGGACGCCCGCCGTTATAGCATGTACAATAATATAATCAGATATCGTTTCCTGCCCGTGTGACAGATCTACAGTATCTGTGGGAACCAGCCGGCCCGTCGGGCACTTAATAGTCCCAAGGGGGCTGCCATGTAAGAACTCGGGAATCCATTCTCTCCATGCCATCATTATTTTATTTAACTTAATGGTCTCTACGTTGAGTGAAGTCCCATGCCGTGGATCATGGTCATTCAAATGAGTACTTTCGTACGGGGTACGATATGCACAACTCTACAACGATACCAGTGCGGTTAGGTTGCAGGTCTTACATAGCGTAATGCAACAATCAAATCTAACCATGGTAATCATGCCTTGACCATAAAGTACACATGTTTCTTTTGTAGAAAATAAATAAATAAATAAATAAATAAATAAATAAATAAATAAATAGATTGAAGCCTGCATGTGCATGTATGTCAATATTTCGGAATCAGCCAGTCGATTGCAATAGTTCATAACATGAACGTGTCTCATTCATTTCATTCAATAAGACGACTAGCCAGTCTCTTAGTTCCAACTAGGAACGTATGATCAATATTTAGTCCACGTCACAATCATTATCAATGGTGACAAGGCATGAAAGTCATTTAGTATTACATGGGTCGAGTCTACAACTCTCAAGGTCAAGTTCCAGTCATACTGGGTATCCGTGGATCAATCATGACACAAAGCACGTTCCTCATAACAATCGTTATTTGACAATATTATCATATCATGATTTTATCAAGTTAATACAAAAAGGTGTAAGGATATAATAGAAGAATTATCATGCCATCATTAAATGAATAATTATAAGACAATTAAAACACCCAGGTCAAGAAGTCATGCCAACAAATCTATGCTAAGGCCAAAAGTCACGCAAGAAGTCTGTGCTTAAGACCAACAAGTCACGCTAAGTCTAGCTGGGGTGAGCGTGGAAAATGGGCGTGAATAGTGAGCGTGAAAAGTGACACACGCTGGCAAGCGTGAGCGTATGAGCGTGACAAATAATTCACGCACGCACACGCAGCGTGAGGGTGAAAAGTCATGCACGCCAAAAGTCACGCGCAATGTGATCGTGAAAAGTTACGCACGCAAGCTCAGGGACAGGAGCGTGACCCAAATACACGCAGACAACACGAGCGTGACAAATAATTCACGCACGCAAATGCGAGCGTGACTAAAAATACACGCACGCTCATGGGAACGTTAGCGTGACTAAAAATACACGCTAACATGTAAGAACACGAGCGTGACTAAAAATACACGCAGACACGTAAAGACGTGTGCGTGACTGAAATACATGCAGACACGTAAAGACGTGTGCGTGACTGAAAATACACGCAGACACGTAAGAACGTGTACGTGACTGGGCTGATGTTTACGCGAGCACGTAAGAACGTGTGCGTGAAACATCTCCCAAACTCCAAGTCCTATGGAGCCTTGTTCCAGTGCCAGAAATACACGCTAATGTTGGTGGTCCAAGAACCCATGAACAGCCGAAATACTATAACTTAGATCTAGAGAAAACCAGCCGTAGAAATCAAAAATGCTAAGAACTAATCTCTCTCAGGATCATGAGAGGAAGGGAAATGAACCAAAAAATAGGTGATTGAGAAGCAAGTTTGCACTTGCCTACTGCTGCTGCCGGTTAGGTGGAGAAGTAATGAGAGGAAGAAGAAGAAGTAATGGTGAGAATGAAGTAATAAGGAGAGAGAAAGAGATGGAAGCTTTAAATAGGAAGATGGTGGTAGGTGGGAGTTGGGCCGGGTTCTATGGGTCGGGTTGTACGGGTCCAACAAGGCTAACCCGAAAGTAAAACTAAAGCAGGAATTAAAATGCAGGAAAAAAATTGCAGAAATATAATTGCAGAAATAAAATTGCAGAAAATAAATTAACATAAAAATTAAAGAGCAGCTGATTAATTAACATGAAAATTTAAAGATCAGATAATAGAATTGCAGAAAAATAAAGTGCAGAAAATAAAATGCAAATAATTAATTAACATGAAGTTATAGGAATTTAAATACAGGATACTACATGATAAATACTAAATAAATACATTCAGGCAATATACGTATTAGAATACGCATTCCGGGAACGGGAAGTGACATCTCTACCCTCCTTGAAAAAATTCCGTCCTCGAAATTTCAAATTCAAGCAAGATGGAAACATCGGGGCTAAACTAATCTAAGTACAAGCAATTTAATAAAGCAATCATTTTACAATGTCCATAGCAAGTAACATATCCATATTTAACAATCTACGTTATCTAGTAATTCTACCCATAAGGGGTTAAGCATGAGGAATCAAGACAATCAAGGTACACAGAAAAAGATATACCTTGTGAGTCAAACAGGTGTGGATACCGTGATCGGATATCATCCTCACGTTCCCACGTTAACTCTCCCAAGGAGTGATGACCCCAAGCAACACGGACAAGACTAATTGTTCGGTTCTTGAGTATCTTCTCTCTTCGGTCCAAAACGGACACAGGCTGTTCCTCGTAAGACAGGTTGGTACCAACAACCAGCTCAGAATGATCGAGGACATGGCTTGGGTCTGATACATACCTACGTAATTGAGATACATGAAACACGTCATGCACCTCTCGTAACGAAGGTGGGAGGGATAAACGATAAGCAACATCGCCTATCCGATCAAGAATAACGAATGGGCCCACGTACCGCGGACTCAATTTCCCGCGAACGCCAAATCTAATGACCCCACGAGTAGGTGAGATCCGCAAGAATACGTGGTCCCCAACAGAGAACTCTAACGGCCTACGATGCTGGTCCGCCCAATGACGATGCCGATCCTGCGCAACACGAAGTCGCTCTCTAATTCCCTTAACCACTTCAACCGTCTGAACAATCATTTCTGGGCCTAATATTTTCCTCTCTCCGATATCATCCCATGCAAGCGGTGATCTGCACTTCTTACCATATAGTGCTTCAAATGGCGCCATCTGGATACTGGCTTGATAACTGTTATTGTATGAGAACTCGACCAAGTGAAGGTGACTTTCCCAAGACCCTCCAAAATCTAGAGTGCAAGCTCGTAACATATCTTCTAAAGTTTGGATTATCCTTTCTGATTGCCCGTCCGTCTGCGGATGGTAAGCCGTGCTAAATCTTAACTTGGTACCCAGACTATGATGTAAGCTCTTCCAGAAATATGATATGAAACGGGTATCTCGATCCGACACAATACTGACAGGAACTCCATGCTGCCTGACTATCTGTTGCATATACAACTCTGCCAACTTTTCTGTAGATTGCCCTACTCTGAAAGGAAGAAAATGTGCTACCTTCGTAAGCCGATCTACTATTACCCAAATAGCATCCTTACCACTTGGTGATCTCGGTAAACCGGTCACAAAGTCCATTGTGATGTGTTCCCACTTCCATTTCGGAATAGGAAGCGGTTGTAATAACCCAGCTGGCCTCTGCTGTTCTGCCTTTACTTGCTGACATACCAAGCAACGAAAAACGAATCTAGCTATCTCCCCCTTCATCACGTTCCACCAAAAATGCTGCTTGATATCTTGGTACATCTTGGTCCCTCCAGGGTGAATAGAATACTGGGAACTGTGAGCTTCTGTCATAACTTCCTGTCTGATATCTCCACTAGGTACACTTAGACGTGATCCAAACCTAAGCGTACCATCTTCATGAATTTGCATCTCCTTTCTGAGTCCTGACTCACATTCTGCCCTAAGCTTCTGAATCCTTGGGTCCTGTGCCTGAGCTGCCTTGATCCTATCTACCAAGTCAGATTGAACTTGTAGACTAGTTAGAACTCCTACATCACTAGGAAGTATAACTTCGATGCCCATCTCCTGAAGGTCTTCTAAGATATGCTTCTGTGTTGTCAACATAAATGCGCCGCCTCTCCTGCTAAGAGCGTCTGCTACTACGTTCGCCTTGCCTGGATGATACTGAAGCTCCACGTCATAATCCTTGATCAATTCCAACCATCTTCTCTACCTCATGTTCAGCTCCTTCTGAGTAAAGATGTACTTCAGACTTTTGTGATCTGTGTACATCTCCACTCGGTCACCATATAAGTAATGCCTCCATAGCTTTAGAGCAAACACTACTGCCGCCAATTCCAGATCATGGGTTGGGTAATTCTTCTCGTGGTCCCGAAGCTGCCTAGATGCATATGCTATCACCTTCCCATGTTGCATAAGGACACATCCAAGTCCATTACCTGACGCATCACAGTATACTGTAAAACCTTCGGGTCCAACTGGCAATGTAAGAATAGGCGCTGATATCAACTTCTGCTTCAAAGTCTCGAATGATGCCTGACATTCTGCCGACCAAACAAATGGCACATCCTTCCGGGTCAAGCGGGTCATGGGCGCTGAAAGCCTTGCAAAATCTGACACAAACCTTCTGTAATATCCTGCCAATCCTAAGAAACTCCGTACGTCAGCTACGGTCTTGGGTACTGGCCAACTCTCTACTGCTTCTACCTTCTTGGGATCCACTGCTACTCCAGCTCCTGATACAATATGACCCAAAAATGAAATGTGATCCATCCAGAACTCACACTTGCTGAGCTTGGCATACAACTGGTTCTCTCTCAGAACCTGCAACACTTTCCTGAGGTGGTCTTCATGCTCCTCTTCACTAGCAGAGTATACGAGAATGTCGTCAAGAAACACAACGACAAACTGGTCTAAATATGGCATAAAGATGCGGTTCATCAAATCCATGAATATTGCTTGAGCATTGGTCAAACCAAACGGCATTACTAAGAACTCGTAATGCCCATACTTTGACCTGAAAGCTGTCTTGGGGATATCTTCCTTCCTAACCCTCACCTGATGATACCCTGAACGAAGATCTATCTTGGAGAAAACTCTAGCCTTGCTCAACTGATCAAATAAGTCGTCGATCCTGGGTAATGGGTACTTGTTCTTTACTGTCGTCGCGTTAAGCTTCCTGTAATCGATGCATAATCTGGATGACCCATCCTTCTTCCCTACAAGTACCACTGGCGCTGCCCATGGTGATATACTAGCTTGGATAAACTTCTTCTCCTTCAATTCCTCTATGTGCTGATATACCTTGGCCTGCTCTGAATCCGCCATTCTGTAAACTCGATCTGATATCGGTTTAGTTCCTGGTGCCAATTCTATACTGAACTCAATATCTCTAACCGGTGGAAGACCGGGAAGTTCTTCGGGAAATACGTCTAGAAATTCTTCAACTACCTTCGGAATCTGAACTTCTTCCATTGCTGTTACTACTCCCTGCTCTTGATGAGTTGCCTCTGACCTGACCAAGGTGAACCTCTCCATGCCTGGAATATCAAAAGATACACTTCCACTACGACAATCTATTGTCGCATGACTGTCTTTCAGCCAGTCCATGCCTAAGATAACGTCGAAATTTCCAACAGGAAATTCTATCAACCGGGCGGGTAAGGAATGCCCGCAAACTACAACGCTACACGCTAGAATAACTCTACTAACCCCTACGAGCCCATTACCAGTGAGTATATTCAATCTCCCTGGCAATGCCTCGAACTTTATTCCTAGTCGTGTCGCAAATTGTGCAGATATAAATGAATGGGATGCTCCCGAATCAAACAATGCTACTGCGGGATATGAGGCGATGAGAATGTTACCTGCTACAACATCTCCCGATGCCAATGCCTCCTCCAAGGACAGTGTGAATGCCTGCCTTCGACCTCCTTGCTGGTTCCCATGTTGCGGCCTAGCCTGGTGCTGCTGCTGGCCCCTTCCTTGATGATGCTGGGGTGGTCTATGCTGGTGTTGCTGCATCGGCGGCCCCTGCTGCCGAAACATCTGAGCCTGTGATACTAACGGATGCTGCGCCAACGGCCTCACTGCCAATGCTGGTCCTCGATACTGCCCTGCCCCTAGTGCTGGCAGAGCAGGAAACTGCTGTCCTGGTCCTCCTGACCTCGAATTCATGGGACATGTGGTAACCCGATGATCTGGGTTTCCACATATCAGACACAGTCCATTCAATGTCCGACACACATCTCTAGTGTGCCCCATCTTCCCACAATAAGTACAGCCCGCCAGGGGTTGCTGGTTCTTCCTCTGTTGCTGTTGCTGCTGCTGCCTGGGTGGTGCTGGTCCTCGTATCGCCACATCGTGGATACGAATGCCAGTGGATGGTGCTGTTGTTCGGGCGCTGCTCCCCCTCCTCCTTCAATCTGACTGTGGGATCTCTTCTGACCCCCAGTCCTTGCCGCAAGCCTCTGAATGGTGATCTCATGCCTTCGAGTCGCCGTTAATATCTCATCAAGAGTCTGGTAATTGTGCCCCTCTATCAATTGCAAGAGTTCAAGATGAAACCCTTGCTGAAACCTCATGGCCCTCTGGCGCTCTGTTGCTACCATCTCTGGGGCGAATCTACTCAATCTGCAGAATTCTGCTGCATAAGCATCTACAGTCTTGCCGGCCTGCCTGAGGCTGATAAACTTCTGTTGTAGTTCAAACTGTGCTACAACTCCATAGTACTTGGTCTTGAATCTTGCTGTGAAATTGTCCCAAGCCACAGGACGTCTGATGCCCACTTCCTCTGATTCCTACCAATCACGTGCGAGATCCTGAAGTAACAACTTCACTTGATCCACACGTTCTGCTGCCGGTACCTTAGCTGCTGTCAGAATAGCCTCCATATCCTTAAGCCATGCATCTGCTGAAATGGCATCTTCCGTGCCCTCGAAACGGCGGGGTTGTACTTGCAAAACCTGGCTGATGCTCCTGAATCAGCCCTCACTCCTCTTTCCAAAGCCGTCTGCAATCCTTGGTTGAGCAACACATTCTGCTCTTGTAGCTGAGTGTGCATGCACTGCTGGGCCAACATCTGATGTTGCTGAGTAGCCATCATCCCTCTCATGATCTCCAGAAGGGCTGGTGTGTCCACTTGGGTAGGTGGAACTGTCGGTGGTGGTGGAACATCCGGATACTGCGATCCAGCCGCTGGTTCCACTATCACTTCTTCCTGGGTAGCCTCTTGAGTCAGTACTGGCCCTTGTTGCTGACCAACAGGGTCAGGTGGTCCATGTTGCTCCTGCGGTTGTCCAGCTCTGACAGGTGCGGACGAGGTGCCCCTAAGAAAAGGGACAAGAGAACAATCAAACGACCGGACATGAAGGATCAATGAAGTCAAAGGGTATCGGAATGTCAAGCAAGAGTTGAGAATAACGAATCAGGAGATCAAGGGGAAACATGTGTGATTGAGACATCCTATAAATCAAAACACCCCACAAGTCTGAAATCAGACCTGCATGGGCCACCACTAAAACCTTGTCACGTCCCAGAACCAGAATACTGGAGAGCGGAGGAGTGACTCAGCCAGCTACGTATTACGGGTAGATGAATACCGTATAATATGATCAATGCTGTCTAACCAGACGAGGGGGTGCATACTACATAAAAGTCTTACTATGGTCATTACACATCTATTGTCTATCATTCGAATAAGAAACAGAAATAGAGAACATGTAAGATAAAGCAGTAAGGCGTCCCAAACGCTCAGTCAAAATGTTCTTGATATCTGGCTTTACAAAACATAGCCAGATGATATAGCAAGTATACACAATTGTTATCAGCTGCAGTCTGACTTAATTACAATTATGTAAAAGTAAGTACAAGACAATCCGACTAATATGTCGGTGCCAAACGGCTAAGTATAAAGGTAAATAACAAAACGATGGTGAAGTAAGGAACCCACTCGAGTCCTCCTGCAATCATGCCTCTAGTATTGACCATCTTGGAGGTAGAAGTACGCTGGATCCTCGGGAACCGGCTCTAAATCTGGCCATACAAAACCAGAGAGGTTAGACCTCTAATAGCAAGTACCACAAGGAAGGACGATATGAAGGACATACACCAGTAAGTAAAAGAATATAATAATAGATCTCTGCTTGCTACTAGGATTCACATCATATCACGACACTCCGAATCAACCTTCCAACCAAACAAGGACAGAAGTTGGCCCGTCATGTCCTGACATTCTGATCATCCCAGTTAGGTAACAGAGTAGTACAGTACACAAACAAATCATCTTGAACGGCCAATCAATTCTACGGCTTGCTATTATGAGTCCCAAGTTATCCTGGAATTATGCAATTAGGGATTCCTCAGTTCTTACTATGTGCAAGCAAGGCTAGCCTATCCAATCAATCAATTGCGCCAATCATGTAGTTAGACGAGTCCCAGCGGGACGCCCGCCGTTATAGCATGTACAATAATATAATCAGATATCGTTTCCTGCCCGTGTGACAGATCTACAGTATCTGTGGGAACCAGCCGGCCCGTCGGGCACTTAATAGTCCCAAGGGGGCTGCCATGTAAGAACTCGGGAATCCATTCTCTCCATGCCATCATTATTTTATTTAACTTAATGGTCTCTACGTTGAGTGAAGTCCCATGCCGTGGATCATGGTCATTCAAATGAGTACTTTCGTACGGGGTACGATATGCACAACTCTACAACGATACCAGTGCGGTTAGGTTGCAGGTCTTACATAGCGTAATGCAACAATCAAATCTAACCACGGTAATTATGCCTTGACCATAAAGTACACATGCTTCTTTTGTAGAAAATAAATAAATAAATAAATAAATAAATAAATAAATAGATTGAAGCCTGCATGTGCATGTATGTCAATATTTCGGGATCAGCCAGTCGATTGCAATAGTTCATAACATGAACGTGTCTCATTCATTTCATTCAATAAGACGACTAGCCAGTCTCTTAGTTCCAACTAGGAACGCATGATCAATATTTAGTCCACGTCACAATCATTATCAATGGTGACAAGGCATGAAAGTCATTTAGTATTACATGGGTCGAGTCTACAACTCTCAAGGTCAAGTTCCAGTCATACTGGGTATCCGTGGATCAATCATGACATAAAGCACGTTCCTCATAACAATCGTTATTTGACAATATTATCATATCATGATTTTATCAAGTTAATGCAAAAAGGTGTAAGGATATAATAGAAGAATTATCATGCCATCATTAAATGAATAATTATAAGACAATTAAAACACCCAGGTCAAGAAGTCACGCCAACAAATCTATGCTAAGGCCAAAAGTCACGCAAGAAGTCTGTGCTTAAGACCAACAAGTCACGCTAAGTCTAGCTGGGGTGAGCGTGGAAAATGGGCGTGAATAGTGAGCGTGAAAAGTGACACACGCTGGCAAGCGTGAGCGTATGAGCGTGACAAATAATTTACGCATGCACACGCAGCGTGAGGGTGAAAAGTCACGCACGCCAAAAGTCACGCGCAATGTGATCGTGAAAAGTCACGCACGCAAGCTCAGGGACAGGAGCGTGACCCAAATACACGCAGACAACGCGAGTGTGACAAATAATTAACGCACACAAATGCGAGCGTGACTAAAAATACACGCACGCTCATGGGAATGTTAGCGTGACTAAAAATACACGCTAACATGTAAGAACACGAGCGTGACTAAAAATACACGCAGACACGTAAAGACGTGTGCGTGACTGAAAATACACGCAGACACGTAAAGACGTGTGCGTGACTGAAAATACACGCAGACACGTAAGAACGTGTGCGTGACTGGGCTGATGTTTACGCGAGCACGTAAGAACGTGTGCGTGAAACATCTCCCAAACTCCAAGTCCTATGGAGCCTTGTTCCAGTGCCAGAAATACACGCTAATATTGGTGGTCCAAGAACCCATGAACAGCCGAAATACTATAACTTAGATCTAGAGAAAACCAGCCGTAGAAATCAAAAATGCTAAGAACTAATCTCTCTTAGGATCATGAGAGGAAGGGAAATGAACCAAAAAAAATGGGTGATTGAGAAGCAAGTTTGCACTTGCCTACTGCTGCTGCCGGTTAGGTGGAGAAGTAATGAGAGAAAGAAGAAGAAGTAATGGTGAGAATGAAGTAATGAGGAGAGAGAAAGAGATGGAAGCTTTAAATAGGAAGATGGTGGAAGGTGGGAGTTGGGCCGGGTTCTATGGGTCGGGTTGCACGGGTCCAACAAGGCTAACCCGAAAGTAAAACTAAAGCAGGAATTAAAATACAGGAAATAAAATTACAGAAATATAATTGCAGAAATAAAATTGCAGGAAATAAATTAACATGAAAATTAAAGAGCAGCTGATTAATTAACATAAAAATTTAAAGAGCAGATAATAGAATTACAGAAAAATAAAGTACAAAAAATAAAATACAAATAATTAATTAACATAAAGTTATAGGAATTTAAATACAGGATACTACATGATAAATACTAAATAAATACATTCAGGCAATATACGTATTAGAATACGCATTCCGGGAACGGGGAGTGACATACTGTTGGTAGGATGGTGAGCAACTAGTTAAAAGATTGAAAGATTTTAGTTTGAGGCATAGTGCGACCAAAGGTGGGTAGAAATACTAGAGATTATGCAGTTACAAATGGCTAGGAGGAGGATATAAACTATTTTGAGGAATTAGAATTTAAGGAGATTAAGGTTCAGGTAGACCTTCTTATTGATTTTTTTAGAAATAGTTACGGATTAGAATTTCGAGGACGAAATTATTTTAAGGTGGGTAGATTTGTAGCTCCCCTTCCCAAAATTTTGAAATAGTTTATTTTAATAGTCGAATGGTGATTTTTAGATTCTTGTAAATAAATATTGTTTCGTGTGCACAATTTTATGTGAAAGACCTACTTTAGATATTATGATTTTATTAGGATCATTGAGAAGTCACAGATAAATATATATATAGGTTATATATATATATATATACGAAAATATAGGAGCATATATTTTGTGTGGATATTTATATATGTGTATATATAGATACAGATATGTGCATATTATATTAAGGATGTATAACTATATAGGATATACCAATGTGTGTGGGAATTATATATATATATATATACTTGGAATTACAATTATATAACTATAGGATATAAATACTTATATAAATGTATAGGTGTTATTGGCCCAATAGAGCCCAAGTCCCAGCCTAATAACCAACAGCAGCTGATTAAATAGCTCAGATTTAAATGAGAAAGTTTGAGGATTCAGTAAAATATGTAGCTCTTATCTCTTGTTTTTGATAGATAAAAAGAATAAGAATCAGCCCGGCCTGAGCCATGGGCCAGCAACCCAAGCTCAGATGAGCTCAACCCGAGCCCAGCAATAAGAGCTCAGCCCTGCGTAACACAGCAGGATTACTTAGAAATTGTATATATAAGAAAACCCTAGCCCACGCACAGATTAAATACTTCCTCTTTTTCTTCCATATACACCCAGCCACCATCTCAACCACATCTGTGCGCCTCCATCAATGCTGTTGGGACTCTCCTCCATTTCCTCCCTAATCCTCCTCGATGGAAGCCCAAGCCCCCATCCTCCCACGTGTGGCTCGACCATCTGTTGAGTACTTTGCCAACATTATTCGCCAATTACATGCCTCGATCAAGGCTTCATCAAGCCGCCGATGGCCGAGTTTGGTTCCGCTCCGGAGAATGCCATCAAGGCTGACATGAAGTTATGCATGCGACACCTTCAAGAACGGAGGCTTGTTGTATGTGTCGTGTCAGGGCGGCCACCTCTGGTGCACACCGGTCCCCCACTCGCCGAGGCCACCGGATGCTTGGCCGAGCATCTTCCGTCGTTCGAAGTCCCTTTTCCTAGTGCGTGCGACCACGCCTTTGTGACTGTTGTGTGCAGACCGGTCCGACTGGGACCCTTGGTCGAGGCTGTTTATTCGACCGACCTTTCCGAGCTTGACTCGCCATGGCACGCGAGTTCTGGCTCCACCGGACCCATGATTCCTCCTAGAAGTCGAGACCCTCCAGTTGAAGACTAGGCGACGTCAACTAAGTTCCTTGCTGTCCTCGGCCGATTCCTGACCGCGACCCCAGCTGCACCTAACGTCAATCGGAGCGTCGTGCCTTTGTCTCTCATTGCCATGACCGTGCGTTGTTGTACAATCGTACATGGATCACGCAGCGCACCATGGCCGAGCGACGACCAGTTGACCACCGCACCGTAACACGAGTGTCGAATATCAGCGTCGTGTGCCCTAGCTGCTGTGCCTCGCCTCCGCAATGATAGCCATTGTCCGCCTCCGACGAACCTCTTCATCCCCGCTGGTGTCGGCGTTCTTCCCAGCACCACACGCCGTACTTTTTCCCCTTATCCCTGTAAGTAATCCCTTCTCGTCCTCGTATCCCATTCTTTTACTTTCCTTGTTCCAATTAACTCTTCGGGAACAGAGAGGTGTAAATGCCTATTTATTTTCCTTGTCATTGTAACGTGAGCCAGGACTTTTCTCCTCTTTAATGGGAAGGAACTCCCTATAAAAACAAGTCCCATTAAACCAACAGTAAAAGTTTTTACTTTATTTTATTGTCTATAGATATTGTTTAGTAATATTCATATATATGTACTATATTAGTATGAGTTATTTATATTAGTAATGTTATTATCAATAATTATGATTTATATAGTTGTCTTATAAATATACATACTTCCTATATAACTAATAATAAGGGTAATGACCTTTTATGGACTTTTACACTATTTTCATATATAAGATTATAACGATTCTAAATAATTTTAAATGTTTTCTAGAATTAATTATATATATTTTATACGAAAATTTTCAATTACTTTGTGTGCGCTCGTCAGATCAAGACAAAACTTACGTCAGCAGGACCGTATCGTTTTTCTGGTCCTGCATGCCAAGTTTGGTCCGATTCTGAGACTGTTGATAAAATCGTCGTTTTGCGGGCCCTACGGTCCCACTCAACGGGCGATTTTGTGCACGGCCCGCCGGAATCCAACTTAGGACATACGGTTGGGTACGTATCGGAAAACTGGATCCGTAGGCATGTAGTTTGACGACTTTAGAGACCATTGACTTTGGCACACTTTTCGGTGCAAAGTGGGTCCAACGGCGGACATCGTTTTTGCCCGAAATTACCATTTTGCCCCTGTGTCCAGAATTGGACGTAAGGACAGGCAATCCTAGCTAATTGGACTATTCTGAGATCATTGGTATTGTTTATTTCCGCTTCCGGGGACTGTTGTACGGGTTTTGACTATAGTGGCACATTGAGTAGTTCAGATTGCCGGTTTCACCAGCAAAGGACCACAGGCGAGTACAGTTTATTGTCTGCATTTCGATATTGATTTTCACTATATTTCATTGGTTGGCCATTGGTTATGTGATTATTTTCTATTACAAATTGTGGAGTCGGGAATTAGAAGTACCAAAGATATGTGATCTGACCATAGCCCGTGTTAGACATTGTAGCCCGTGTTTATTTTCTGCAGTAGTGTAGCCCGTATTTACTTTCTGCAGTAGTGTAGCCCGTGTTTATTTTCTGCAGTAGTGTAGCCCGTGTTTATTTTCTGCGGTAGTGTAGCCCGTGTTTACTTTCTGCAAGTAGTATAGCCCGTGTTTATTTTCTGCAAGTAGTATAGCCCGTGTTTATTTTTCATGCAAGTAGACCTCGTAGACCGTGCGGTGTAGTACCCCAGACCGATCACGTATCAAAGGTACTTCTAACAGTTGGGGAAAGTCTGTCGTGTCTATTTAGTTACTATTAGTTTTCTGTATTTCCTGTTTATTTTCAAAACTCATAATTGATGTCTGACATTTGTTTTATAGTCATTTTCTTTATTTGAAATTGCATTCTGTGAATTGTGCTCGTTCCATTCCTGACTGGAAACCAACATTTTCAGGTTAGCCGTGGATTCACTTAGCTTGGGGAGTGACGGAAATACTTACAGACAAAGGCCTAGAGACTAGCTAGATAGTCGAGTTATACTCATTCAATATTTGTACAAGTTCATATTTTCTGCAAATGTAAAACTTGTGATCATTGTAAGTTAAATTAATTTTTGTGAATGAGTATTATTTTTTATTTTGATCTTCATGGCCGTGACAGCGTTCTACCACCGACACTGCGGCGTAGGCTGGCTTGGACACGTCTCGTATCCGTTAAAAAAAAAATGGGTGCGGGTCGTGACAGAAATTCACAAATATAGTATATAAAAATAAAATATTAAAAATATAATGAGACTTTTAACAATGATCACAAAAAAATATGATCCATGCATTTGAACTCAATTACTCAAGTTCATGCATTTGAACTCAATTACCTTAGTATGATATATGAATATCCATTATATAAATATGAAGGTAATGAAGACAAAATACTTGAGAAGAATAAATTCAGTCGACTTGAATGCGCCCTCGCAAAGTATTACCAATCTAAATATAGGTAATCATGAAATTTGGATAAAACAATGAAAACCAAGATCATAAAAGTTCAATAATTATCAAGATAATATAGAAAAATTATAACTTGTAAATCCATAAAAATGAGAGAACCATGAATAAATAAGAACAATCATATGTTCTCTCATAAAACCCACTATAAATCAAAATATCATGAACATAATCAACAAAATTATAGGAATATAGGTTCATGAAGAAGTAGGTATACCACATATTAAGGATATAAATGAATCAAAATAATTAGTTTGCTTTCCCTTAAAATATGCGTATCTAGTTCAAAAGCATTTATACGAATAAAATAGATAAAATAATCACATGATCTAAGGGATATCTGCGATATGCATCATTTTTCCCTTTGATAAATGCATATAAAGTTCCAAACTTAAAGCAAAATATCATCTTTAGGCAAGTAAAATAAATATCCACTAACAAAACTCTCAAAGACGAATAAACAAAATATATCTCCAATTAAAAATATGTATTCAAATAACAAAAATGATTCCACGATAGTAAAGAATTTTTGAAAACTATCTTAATGATAGCATTCGAGTAACGAACAGATTCAAAAATAATAGAGAAACATCAAAAGACTTTTGAAATATGAAATTTATTATGAAAAGCTGTCTTAAAAATGTTCGAATGCGTTCGTTTAGTCCTCAGACTGACAGCTGACGATTCGAATTTTTGTATCACAAAAATAGCTTTAATAAATGAATCCATAAATCATAAATAGTCTATTTTGAACAAATAAAACAGGACTCGATAAATGTCCAAATATATAGTATTCTAGATATATGGCATGTCAGGAGAATAATTAATTTAAAATAATTAACTGCTCCCCCTTTACATGGGTATATCCAAAATTAATAGTATTGGCATATTTAAATTCCAGAAAAATATTTCCAGAAGTAGGAAACTAATTAATCAAAATATTAGGTCTTCTTATCAAAGTTCATTTTTTCCCTTTAAAACCTTAGCACAGTATCCATCTGATAACCATAGGCTTAAAGAAAAGAAATGCTTTGAGCGAGAGAAATTCAATATGTCTGACTTCTCCCCCGCAAATAATTACTGTTGTAGGCAGTTATTTACTTGAATAAGAAGAGAATAATAAAATCTTGATAAAATGAGTATCATGAATATTATACAAACGCTAAAGAATTATATCAGAAGAACATAATATTAATGAGTAGTCACAATATCAAATCAAGTCTGAATATAGAATAGTGTGACAGAAAAATGAATATATCAAAAGATGACAATTATTAAATAATATTATCCATCAAAACTAAAAAAGTCCATCAGATAAACCGAACTCGTCTGGCTCTTGTGTTCAGCGAGGAGAAGTTTAACCTCCTTGGCTAGGCGGACGATCTCGGGAACAAACCACGGAAAAGGCGTGGGCAGTGAACCCAAATAGACAAAGTTCCATGCGTTATACCGGGCATCTAAAAAAGTCCATCAGATAACAATTGTAAATTAGACCTCAATAAATCTTCAGTTTATAAAGCGTTGATCAATCTTGGGTTAGTTGTAGGGGCTGGTTCCCAGCTAGCAGTAGTCCGAAGACACATGGCACCGTGTCACTTAGGCTTTTACGCCTTGTTGACAAAAGGACCCTTTTGGCGTATACCCAAAATATATCACTTCTTTAATAACCGAAGATTTAAGAAGAATTTATGCAATATAAAATCAATTATATTTAATAGACTTAAAAAGTCTCAAACTAATGTAGCATAAGATATATCGATCACGTGTATCTATAGATGCTACAAAATCGTTAGGTAATAATAAATATATGATAGAAAATACACAAAGAAGAATTTATCAGGATCAAGATACTAAAATTTGTTTTTCAAAAGTTTTTATAGTACAATATAGAGATATATAATATGATATCAATGTGCACTAATAAAGAAGGTAAATTTTAAAAACAAGATAAAGCAAACAATCTTCTGCTTCTTAAAAGAACACTCATAAATAATCAGGAGCAAGACACTAATAAATATTTCTTTCAAAATCCTAACTTAAAGATATAAAACAAATAAATATCGAAAGTTAGGAGACTACTTTTATATATATATATATATATATATATATATATATATATATATATATATATATATGGAGAAGGATAGGCATCCCCATAATTTTTGCATCCCCATGCATCTCCATGTTCACATCCGTTGGATGTGCTTTAAGTCATCTAATCTTAACCATTGGTAAATCAACGGTTAAGATTAGATGACTTAAAGCACCATCCAACGGTGTA
This sequence comes from Iris pallida, assembly GCA_029216955.1. NCBI lineage: Eukaryota > Viridiplantae > Streptophyta > Magnoliopsida > Asparagales > Iridaceae > Iris > Iris pallida. The sequence continues at coordinate 9,229,548 of JANAVB010022800.1, forward strand.
AATAGGGAGGATGCATGGGGATGCAAAAAGTGTGGGAATCTTGATCCTTCCTCTATATATATATATATATATATATATATATATATATATATATATATATATATATATATATATATACAAACGAACTTATGCTTCTTAAAATAACACTCATAAATAATCAGGAGCATGACACTAATAAATATTTCTTTCAAAATCCTAACTTAAAGATATAAAACAAATAAATATTGAAAGTTTGGAGACTACTAATATATATATATATAAAACAAATAAATATTGAAAGTTTGGAGACTACTAATATATATATATATATATATATATATATATATATATATATATAAAATATATATATATATATATATATATATATATATATATATATATATATATATATATTTATATATATATATATATATAATAATAATAATAATAATAATAATAATAATAATAATAATAATAATAATAATAATAATAATAATAATAATAATAATGGCATACATGAAATAATTCAAAAGAGTCATGTATCCAAAATGTTAACCAAAAAGCCATGAAAAACATCATTAAGCGAGGCTTTGAGGAAGAAGCTAATAAAGAGAAGAACACAAATTTGTTCAAAACAATTAGTAGCTAAAGTATGAGGTAAGCACAAGTTTGAAGATAACAAGTATAATTAAATACTTTTCAAAATAATATAGAACTTGAGCTGAACTCATATGTCCTCATAAAGATATTTATACGAAAATGTATTTAATTATAAGAAATATACGTGCAATATATAAATGACTATATATGAATGTATTCGCGTATCCTTAATAAGCATTGAAAAATTATCACAAGATAAAAAAACATGTATAAATATGCTTTATTAGGCAAAGGTGTAATTGATTCATAAGAAGTTTATAAAAAAAAAAATCAGTAGTGAATATATTATGCAAGCACAAGGTTAACATAAAGATATGTATATACTTTTCAACTAGAAGGAGACTTTTCCTGAACATACATATCCACAAAATACCAATTAAAGTTAATATGAAATGTTAAAGACAAATCGGTAACTATTTCAAAAATATTAAAAACAGAGAGTCAAAACACATTAACCAAATTTTTTAAGCTCCTATGGACTAGAGTGGTATGCATGTAAGAGTAAAGAGCATACATAGATAAATATGTCACACTAATAAAAAATGAGTAAAATATTATATAGTGTGAACTAATCATTAAAGCTAAACAGCTAGCCAAGCTAGGAATATATCTCACTTTGATTTAAATAATAAACAATTAAAAGATATTAATGAGATCTAATAGCAAGACATCAATAAGAACATGCTAGATTCTATAAATAAAACTATTTAAGAAAATTTTTTTAGCATGTTACCAATGTGGTTCTAGTGACCATACTTATGTTGGTGCAATTGCTTCGAAGATGACCTTTGTAGCTTTGCAATCACCAACATGTTCCATAGTTTTACTTGATATTAAAACCTTCTCTGCACCAAGAGATGAAGAATTTAGTATCCAAAACATGGATCCAAATTGGTTAGATTTGGGAACCCAGGTAAACATATCCACATCAACTATCTTTCTAATCTGACAATGACTAGAAATGTGTCCTTTCATACCACAATAATAACAAAAAAATATTAACATTAGTGCTATGGGCAGCAGTATGAGAACGTACAATGGTGTGATATGATGTGTGTGGATACTTGTAATAGAAAGCATGATGATGTGTAGCATTTGGTTTGTGTTCTTTCTTTGATTGTGTCTTATCGTGTACAATCTTATGCTTTGTCACGTGTCTTGTGTATGACTGTGGCTTGGTTGAACAACTTGTTTACCCAATCTTATCTGTAACTTTTTAGAGATTGTGTAAGCCTCATTATACTTGGCAGTTAATGAGTCTATTCTCTGTGTAGCAATGTTATACTTTTTCTTCTCTGCTTCATAAGCTTCATTGAGTTTTGCATGCTCTTGTGTCATCTTATTAATGCATTCTTGAGCATCATGCAGACTCAGCTTAAGCGTGGATAACTCATCTGTGTTACTAGCAGTGGTAGTGTCTCTAATCTCATTAACAGAGATGACATCCTTTCATTCTCCAGCTGATATGTCTAAGAATCTTTTTGAGACTGCTTATACTTATCTAATACTTTCTTATGTTCTTCTAATAGATCACTGAAAGCATCAAATAACTCATCATAAGAAAATTCACTCTCTTTGTAAAGAGGATTATTTTGTACCTCGTTGGATAATGCCATCGAGCATATATTTGCAGCTTGACGAGGTCTTTCTTCTTCTTCAAAATTGCTTGTCTCGTTTTCACACCATATGCTCGTGCTACTGTACTTCTGAGATGATGATCTTCCTTCATTTGATCATTCATAGCGATTCTCATTTTTAGCAGTACAACAATCCTCTTTGTTGTGTCCTGTCTTGTTGCAGGTGTAACATACAAGCTCTTCTTCTTATAAGGGATTCTGTTGTACTTCAAAATCTAATACCGTAATGAAGACATTTGCATCATTATGAGGATTGTCCTCCTCTATGAAGTTGCTAGCTTTGCTTTTGTACCTAAACTCATAAGTAGCTTCAAGAAGTTTCCAAATTTTATGAGATGTTGTGCAAGTAGTAATAAGATTGAATACATATATGTCTACCGCACAATAAAAAGCATACATTGCTTTTGAATCAAGGTTAACTGACTTCTTCTCTTCCTCCGTATAACTATAGTAAGGCTTGTTAATAATAGAAAAAGTAAGAATAAAGGTGATAGTAGGCTTTTTGCAGCCATTGACAATAGTTGACCATAAGTCAAAGTCTTGAGACTTCAGGTACAAGCTTATTCGTGGTTTCTAGTATATGTAGTTTGTTCCGTCAAATAGTAGAGGTCTATTTGTGGATTGTCCTTCACCATTGAATATTGATTTAACGGCTGCCATATATATACCCTCTAGATGGTTATGTATATGTATAACCTACTTTGATACCAATTGTAGGATCGTTGAGCACCTCTAGAAGGGGGTGAATAGAGTGTGTGTGGGCAGCAGAATAAATATCACCAATTAAAAATTTAAACTTATATACTATGGCAGGTCAAAGCAAATGATATGAAAGTAAATAAATTATAATAAAGTAAGAGTGAAGAAGATCAAACTCAGTGACACAGCGATATATACTGGTCTTCCTCTGAGATAATTAGTCCAGTCTCGAATACTCTTGCTCGATGTTAATCCACTATGGCACAAACTTTAACTGAGTGTTTACGACTCTTACAACACCTTGCTTGGCAACATGTGCACGATCGACTATGTAATACCATGTTTGGCAACGAGTGCACGACCGACTCCAGAAGGCAATTTGAAAATAGAAATATTTTCTGAATGCAGCCTCTGATACAACTCTTCAACACGAAACTCTAGATTAAATAGAAACTGTACTGGATTGGCTAAAAGTAGTAAAGCCCTGATTTGAAAGTGTAACTCGTAAAAAACACTTAGGAATGAACAGAGAAGAGAAGATTGAATGAATGAGTGATTTAGAAATGTGAAAGTTCTTTCCTATTTATAGTGTTTTTGTAAACCAAATTCGCGCAGAGTTTGGATGAAGAAATCTCGCATTCGAACATTGGATACAGATATAAAGGTAATGGTTAAAACCACCATGACCGAACTCGGGCCGAATGTCACGACTAGCTCCAGCTTTTCGGGATACGAAGAAGTATTGATTGAGTTGGTTTCAATGTACAGATATCGAGCGGAGTCCTTTATATCGAGCTAAAGCATAAGCGATAGACCAAATCAGTAGGTGAGTACAAAGGAGTACGAAAGAGCATGAGGTGCTCACACGGTTAGCTTGGACGAGATAATTGTATAACGAAGTTAGGGTATCGGGCCGCACCGGCTCGACGAAGCGATGGACAGATTGGCTTAAGGTGCACGGGTTCAGACCCTTCTCTCCTACTCCTCCATGCCTAAAAAAATGTTCCTTGATATGCAAATATTGTTGTCGAGATAGCGAGCATGGCTTGAATGAGTAAAGGTCTTAGTGTTTGTCGAACATTAAGATAGAATAGTGAACATTGAACAATTGAGGCAACGTGCATCAAGTGTACGGGTCACAGTAGGACATTGATGGTAGAACAATAAAAGACAAATATCGAGATGTTCATCAAATGTATGACTCGAAGAACATCTAACCCTAGGACTAGAACATCAAAAATATGGCATTGAGCATGCATCCGTGCACAAAAACTATGCATTTTGTTTAATAAGCGATTTAGACAAGTTGTGGTGCAACGCACGAAACTGTCGGAACATTGAAGGGTATGCTTCGCCCGCGAAGGATGCATTTGTGGCACAATTGTCGCAGAATTGCTATTAGGAGAATAACCTGAGAACAATCAGTTTAGTAGATGTTGCATATTGGGGCATTGTGCATCAATATGGATGTATTGGGGTCCAGCTTAAGTTACGTGTAGGCAACTCTAGAGGGGGATGAATAGAGTTTTTATCAAAAAGATAACAAATTAAAAATTATCTCTATGCCAAGTCCAAAAGCAACTACCGAAAGAATATAAAATCAGAGTAGTAATTCAGAAATTAAGAGAGATCAGAAGAGCATATGCAAACACAATGATATAACCTGGTTTTCCTCGTGGAGGACTAGTCCAGGCCTGTGAACTCTCGCTCAGGATTGAAATCCACTATTTGTGAAATAGGTTACACACGTGCCTTTACTCAGAAGAGCATGCCAACTTCTTACAACTTCGCAGAGGCGAAACTTAGAATTGTCTAAGTGACTTCTTTTCAACTCTTGCATAGAAACTTCTAGCTGAATCATACTGAGCACCTTAGGGCTTAGGAAGTTTTGTGGCTAGTAGATTGGAAGAGTAAGGCTTAGAATGTATAAGGCATAGGAGATTGAGAGTGAAAGATGATTTGAAGTGAGAGAAATCAAGCCCTATATATATACAAGTCAAGGAAGGCAGAATTCGGCCAAAATTTTGTCCCAAATATTCAAAAATTCGAATGTTAGACAGCTCGTAGCAGGGTGTTCCTAAAAATTAGGTTGCTAATTTTTAGGGGGCAGAGTTCAACTCGAGTTCTGCCATAGGAAAAGTTCGGCCCGAACTCTCTCCTAGAGACCAGAAGTTCTAAAGGGCTATGGAGCTTTGGTTTGGTTCAGGAATTATTTAGTTTTGTATGGTGGAGCTTGGAGTAGCAAGTCTAGGGGTTGAGATAACTCAATTTGACTCAACGTAAATTTACCTAGACTCAATAAATTTAAAGATTACAGACTGAGAACAAATACATTTGCACTATAACAACTTTGTTGACGATGTCTGTCTTTGAACTTGATACGTTGTATTGGATCGTAGATGATGTTCTGTCTTGAACTTGATGTATCGTTTTGGATCATATCAGTTATCATTTTGTTAATTCTCTAAATTAGGTTGACTGTGATCCAGTTTGGGTTAACAATCTCCCCTATTTTGATAATTGACAAAATAATATTTGTATGTTCTCAATATTCATACCTGGACACATGTTTAATGGAGATAGAATAATTTGTACGTATGAAGTGGCCCCCCCGCAACTAGATATGTCCATTTCTGTCCTGGTACAAAGTGCTTATCCAAGCACAACACAATTCATATATAATATCACATCTTATACATCAAATATTTATTATTCTCCCCCTTTGTCACTTAGCAAAATAAAGCACAGCTCCCCCGTAAAGAGAGAAATGATAGACAAAGTGAATAGAGCAAGCACACAACTTTGATCATAACCAAATGTTAATAGAAAAACTAGTAGTTTTGATAATCCAGTAGAAAGAAACTTGCAGTCATACAATTCAAATGAAATAAGAAACACAACAGAAATATAACTAAAGTCATGAAATGAAACTACAAAGCAAAATCATAACTAAAATGCATCAGCAGCATCATCAAGTAGTCAACCACAGCCATCATGGAGCTGGAGGATGGGATGGACCGGCAGAGTCCGACAGCTCGCTGGCAGAGCGACGAGGATTGTGAGACCTTGACCCAAAAATTCTTATTTTATGTTATTATATCTTGCTTAATTTTAATTAATACCTAGATATAATTGAATAAGTAATGTATATGTAATATATATATATATATATATATATATATATATATATTGTTATTTCCTAGAAATAATAATAGAAGACAGGAAGGGAGGGTTTCTTAAATATCTTAATGAGGAGGGACTAAAATGCAAATGTTATATTTAAATCCATTTGTTCCTAAACGGCTACTGATAAAACCAACATAAATTCAAATCCTAAAGTCAATGTTGATTCAAATTTGGATTTCGATCCTCAATCCCTGGGAAGAGAATCGATTCTATCCGTGGGTGCCATTATATAAGGGGCGAGGCAGTTGACCTTGCCATTCTCTAAAACCCTAGCAATTCCAATTTCTCTCTGCCGCAAGACCATCAAAGGGGAAGGCCCGAGGAATCACCAAACCCGGTATTCGAAACACCAGGTACTCCCCTGTCCTTGATTGCAATATCTGATATGTACAACATGTGTTTGATTTAATGGTTAGGAGGATTTTCCCAAGGGTTATACTCCAAGCCATTAACCATAGGAAACAAAGGATCAGTTAGCCTTTGCATATGAGTACTATAGACACACATGTATCAGTAATCAACTATAGCTACGGGTCAAACTCATAGGAAGCAGTGTCCATGGACCAGGAATATAGGATAGGCAATATGGGTTGTGTCGATCTCTATGTGAGGGAGTTATTGCTTAATAGCAATAAATGTCATGTAATCGGATATAGGGATGGATGTTGTGGACATCAGATCATGGGCAAGGGCATGAGGAAAGTTCAGAACATTGGTTTTAGCTAAGAAAAATAGGGTACTAGTGGGTTTAATGAGTCTGTATATGTATATCCATGTGGGTCAGATGTGGGTATGAGTGACCAGATAGGTGAGGGACTCCTCTCTTTGTTAAACAACTATCTGGGAATAGGGTTAACTAATATATAGTGGTAGTTGGTATCAGTGGAGACAGATACCTGGTATCAGTTGGACATGGGTTCAACCTTAGCACAATGGCAGCATGTATGAGTGTGTAAATAGGGAGTGGAGGAAGTCCATAGTAGGATTCAGTAAGAATCAGTCTTGAGACTAAGCTACCAATAAATAGAAAGATCTTTGTATCAGTGTAGTGTGAGGGGGGGTTTGATTCCCGTAGACAAGGGTAGGAAGACCCTATGCCAATACATGTGCAGTCCATCTAAGTATTGGTACGTATCAGTCTAGATATTAGTTGTTCCAGTTCTTATTTTACATACAATGTTCAGACCATTACCTTAATGGTTCAACCCATGCATTGCCATGTACTTATCTCTAACTTGGCAGCCTCTTAAAGGATATTTACCTAGTTGCAGTCCTTCGACCAGTCCCCTCATCCACCATTGATTCATCCAAACCACATTGGTTAGGTATCAATCTTCATCCATACCTGGGGTTCAGTCCCATTAGGAAGAGTGTTCAGGTTTTTCCCTTCTAAATTCCAGATATATGTTTCCATACCACAAGGTGACCCCTGCACCTGAATTGTTCAGTAGATAGTAGAGGACCAAAGGCAATTATGGAATTCTCAAGTTAATGACATTGTTCCCAAGTTTTATCAGGTATAGTATTCTCCATTTCATAAGCAGACAATTGTTCAAGTCTTATAAAGCTCAAACTTATCAAAGTTCTTGGCTCTTTATTTTGTTTAGCCTATATCAGCATATCTTAATATATGTTAACCAAAAGTTTTTGGGCTTGAGTAATTGTGGTTATATGTGGATGCCATATATATATATGTAACATGTTCTTCATGCTGCCACATATTATATAGAATAGTCTGTGAGATTTAGATGTTAGGTCCTAGACCTGAGGTCAATATAAGAGACAAATAGGGGGCTCGACCACCGAGATTGTAGCAGGGGATTCATTCCCTGTATGAGAGTGTGTCTCATATTAGATGTATAACTCATAGCATGCTCTACACAAATGTCCTACACAAATGTTCTGCAATACCTTCATTGCATTCACCATTCATACACTGCATTCATTTCCATTTAGTTTACTGCACACTTGTTCACTGCAACACTGGTATTCTCTGCATTAGGTATTAACCTAAACCTGAGACCACTGCTGACCTATGTATCGACCACAGTACAGAACCATACCCTGGAAAATTGCACATGCTGTATACTCCACCATTATGCCCTGGAAAACCTGGTACCATTTCACCTTTGAGTGCCACCTGTAGCAGGCTACTACCCTATGATCTGTCACATTAGCTAATTGTTTCAGTCCAGTTTGGGTTATACATGTATACTAATATGATGGGTTCACTTTGATGTACATTATCTATTATATGAGTATATGTGATGGGTACATGAGATAAGATTGGAGTTATACATTATAGATATATAGATATTGAGGACAAGGATATCCTAGGTTGTATGACTAAGAGTTCCCTACATGTATGTTTTGCCCTGTTATGCTGTCTATTGTTTTTCAGTCCACAAGTCTGTACCAGTCCTCGATGTGGGGGGGGGATCACTCCAATATATATATATATTGTCCAGAACACTCTTAATAGACAGTATCAGACCATTGTAGTATCAGCCATTGCTCGACTTGTGCAGTTTATACATCATAAATGTATCAGTCCCAAATAGGCCAAACTATTTTCCTGTCTAGTCTTTCTCTGATGACACACATGTTTGATGTAGCAGCTATACTAAGGAGTTCAGACCCTTGGGACTTGGGTATCAGTAAAGGGGTTAAAAGTGGTACATCATGCTTGCCTTACGTACATTTCTGGTTGGATTGTAGCTCACTAATTTGAATAGAGCCTGGTATCAGCAATGTAGGGAGGCTCGGCTAGCCTATATGAAGCATATTTATTTGTGGCATTTCGAACCAGCCCTAACTACAGTTCAACCCAATGACATGATAGCAGTCCTGGAATTGGTGAACGACCATGCTATATTAGTTCAAACTTTTGAATATTTGGTTTAGTCTTTCATTAGATATCCTATCCACACTGTTGTGACCAGTCTGCATATAGACATATGGTCAGACTTGGAATCCTGATAGTAGACCCTGTTACCCATTATTGCTTCTAGGCAGCCCTAGTTCGTTTACTAGTGAACTGAGTAATTCACCCAGGTAAGGAACAATTCTTTAGCAGCATGCTAACCCTTCATTCACCATACCTGGTTCCAGTCCCACAGGATACTTGGTGCCAGGACCAAAATGTAGGAGTACACGTAAAACACCTGTCAAAGGTCAAGTAAGAAGAGTATGTATGGAATGTTGTTATGAGGCCAACTGGGGATCTGTGTTTGAGACTAGCTAATAAGTAGCATATTAGAGGAGGTTAGAGAGTTAAGTAGTACACAAAACTACCTATACCATGGTACCTAGGTAAAAACACTCTAAGGCATTAGTCAAATCCAGTAGGAGCAGAAACCAAACCCAAGCCCCAGCATGTCCTAAGTAACAAAAATGGAATCACGAACCCATTTAATCTGGGAAACCTAATAGAATGGTGATGCCTTAATAACTTAACAAATTAATAGATAGATTTTACTCTACTATTAAAATTGTGTATTGATATAGAAATTCGTAATATAGGTCTGTTGGACTCTGATTCAGTACTAGACTTGTACCACCAGCACAGGACGACAAGCAAGTACACTTTCTGATCTGCTTCCAATTCTGATGGTTTTGCTCAGTATATATTATTCATATATTTCTTTTGCTTGATGACACGATAGACACACGAGTTAGTACCATGAACCCCTGTTTATTATACTCTTATTTAACTTCTTTCGTGACTTGTTGGGTTCATGAGTACGGGTCACGAGGGAGAAATATCTTAGTAGACGTGTGAACTTCCCATTCTATCCGCCTTGTCTTTCGTGGAGAATAGTAGCTGCACACGACACGTGCAGGGTGCCGGATTACCCCCTAGTCGTTCACATGTCGAAACAGATATTTCAATTCACTTAGATAGATTGTCTTTTATTATTTTTCACCACTTGTCATGTCACTATGCTTTCACGTTCTTTCTAGTTGACATATTATATTCTGCGATTCATATTTTATTCTAGATATACCATGTCATCATCTCACTTTTCTGTTTCTCTTTCACATATGTTATATTCATGTACTGTCAACTCTATTTTGTTGCGGATAGTTTTTCAGCTTGTGTGCTTATTCTATTCCTGACTGGATAACCAATATTTTAGGTGATGAGTTAGAGGATTTTTGTACCACGTATTATGAGCATACTGCAGATCCAGACTTTGGTGCACAGAATGAGCTGGAGGCTGCTTATGCAGATTTGCCTTCTACAGATGGTTTTTTAGCAGAGTTGCTTAGTATTCTCACATATTGTTTTAGTCAGGATTTTTAGATGATATTTCTTATTTTGAGACTCATGAGTTGTTTAGTGGATGTTGTCACGACCCACACCCACTGTTAGGGTACGAGAACGTAACAACGCCTAGCCTACGCCGCAGTGTCGGCGGTAGAACACTGTCCTAGGTCACATCATCTAACAATATAATGCTAAGCAGATACAGTCTCAATTACATTTAAGGTAGAGCATGATAAGGTTAGATAAAACATAAAATCCAAAGAGATACGGGAGATAGAAGTCTAAGTGTCTAAGATACAAAAACCCAGAAATACATCTCAAAACTCAAATACAGTAATCCACAAAGTAAATACAACTCCAGACAAATGAAATAACTATCTAAACAACCTCTAAGGTGTCTCCTCTAGGCTAGCAGGCAACCTCCAAGCTATCTGTAAAATTTATCAACAGGTCCAGTCAGGATAGGAACGAGCACATCTCATCTAGAAAACCCAAGTAAATGACAGAGAACTATAAAGCAGTTATAGGCAGTTGTATTGATGAAAAAGGCAGTTTATATTCAGGTGATGGTAAGAAAGACAGATAAGGTGCAAGGAGAGTAAATAACTAAACAAGAGAAGAATCATAGCAATGAAGTCTGTAAAAATAGAACTAGCTGAACCAGAGTAATATGATATGAAGTCCAGACAACAATGTAGACCAGTGTAACTCCAATATAAGTCCAGTACAAGATGAATCTAATACAAGATGAATCCAGTAAGGGATGATTCCAGTTATAGTGATCAAGGATTCCAGGGTGAGTCCAGCCTATACTCTAACAGTGTGTTTTAAAATACCGAGATCGACATGTAAACGGCTGTGGGTAATTCGGCACACCTCTCACTAATCAGGAGAGAGATGGCTATCATTCTAGTAGATTCCAGTAGGGGTGATTCCAGTAATGGGGTAAGTCTACATGTCTTACTCCAGTATTTCCCCTCCCAGCATGTGAATCCAGAATTTTGACACAATGATTCAAGATGAGTCCAGCCAAAATATAATGATACCAGTAAATGATTCCAGTAAATAATTCCAGTAAATGATTCCAGCAGGTGATTCCAGAAATAGAAGCCGGAAATGATGATACCAGTAATAGAGGCCAGAAAATAAATGTGTGTCGTATACATAAATCCAGTAATATCCACACATGTTGTAACAGAGAATCACATACAACTAACTAGAACTGAAATACAGTAATTGACAAATAAATGAGAGAACTATCAAAGAATGTACTCGCCTGATAACCTGAACAACTGATAAGTATAGGGGGTCCAACTGAAGCCACAGAGTCCTATTTAAAGCATCACAGGTTACAAGGTGTCTGGCTCCTAATTAGAACAGCACAAGTCATAACATGTCCAGAATGGTAATATAAAGCACTACAATGCATTCTACATGAATCTAGGTCAAACTAGGCCAAAGTCAACCCTTGGTCAACTCTGGTCAACTGTACTAGTCAAACTAGGTCATGTCCTAACCCAGTAAGTCTTACTAGGCCTAACTAAGACTATCCTAGCAAGCACACATTAATACAAGGCTATACAAGCCAACATACACCCAACTCTATATAGCATGCAATTATTCAATACTCAAATAGGCAAGAATTCACATTGGATATACACTAGGTAATCTATTACTTTAAGCTATATATGTCTACACATATATACACATGCATATATTGGTATTCAACATTAGGTCTATAATCATGACATTTCAAATGGTTATATAAACTTATATATTACAACACAATATGCTAACATATATATAATATACATACATAGCTAAGTTAACTATATTCATAAATATTTATTTAAGAGGCTATGTGTGTGTATATGAACATGGCAAAGGGGTAAGTGAGGGTTAAATGGGCATACATAGTGTATATATATCAAATAGTGTCAAAGTGTAAGTGAACAATGTGTCAAGTGTGATAGTGTCAACATAGTGTAAGGGGGTACATGAGGTAATATAGGATTTGTGTTAACATAGAACATTATATCTTATTAACTTGTATATTGCATACACTACATCTATTATTACATTACATTCATGCTTGCATTCATTCATCATTCATTATTCTCTTGCACCACTATATGCACCATACATTACATACTATGGAACCTACATATTCATTACAAGCCATACTTATACATGCTTACATTAAATAGGATACTTACACCTCATACATCATTTATTTAACCATTTACTCATGCTTGTATTCTCTATTTAATTACATAATGTATATACATTAACATGGGCTAAAATCAAATAGAACATTATATTACACACAAGGGTACACAAAATGCATATGTCGAATAGTAACTCCTACTAATAATCAATACTGTACCATCTCAGCATGAATTAAAATTTAGGATTAAAGTATGTTATAAATCTATGTGTTAGCTTTCCGAAACTTCAAACGGATCGCATTTTCGTTTCCGAAAACTCCCGGAATCACAAAAACACCGAGAACGCGTTTGTCTTTCGTACAGCTGACACTCAAATAATTCTCCAGAAAGTTACAGAAAGAATTAGGCCTATTAATACATGTTTTTCGAAATCTAACTTCAATACGCTTCTTTTAAAAAAAATGGGAGATTAAACCGAGCTTTGAGTTAGAAGTTATGACATTTCTAAGTTAGGGCTGAAATTAAAAACGTAGATAAAAATCATGACAGATTTAGATAGTTTAAGCCAAAAGAATACACAATATATATCCTAATTATCCACAACAATAATAGCAATAATAATATGAGGAACCACACTCACAAACTTGATTATATAATCATCATGAACCATTTATTACATATATAAATATAGATACACTCTCATTACAATATATATATATATAAATCTATATATGTAACATGAACACATCCACAACACAAAGGACACTCCTATGACCTCCAAATGGACACAAAATGGACACAAATGGAGATACAACCGTAGGGGTCATTCCTATGGGTTCAAAATAGACCTATATGCATGAGGAAATGAAAAGGAGAAGGGATTTATACCTCCCGGTAGATCGAATCGAAGAAAAACCTTCCCGGAGCGACACCGACACGTAGAGATTCCAAAAGGACACGAACGAGCTCCGAATCCTCCCAAACTTGGGTAGCTTCCTCCTTGGCTAGAATGGAGAAGGAAAGAAGAAGATTTGGTGGTGAAATGGAAGGATTTGGTGGAGAAATTGCTAGGGATTGCTCTCTAGGAATTTGGGGAAGAACAAGAGAGAGAAAAATAGATGGATAATAACAAATGGGAGGCTCAACCCTATCCTTATTGTGGCTGGCCATACAGGTGGTTTTGTCCTATTAGGAAAAGTCCAAAAGCCCCTACTAACCTATTCTATGAGTATTAGGAAAGGGCTAATTGGTTGGGGCTAAATTAGTCATTCTAAAGTCTCTAATCACACTAACCTTATCCATAATAATTAGTCTAACCTCTAACTAAAATATTTCTATCATGTGGACTAAAATTAATATCATGTGGGCCATGCCTAACTAGTGTGTGGGTCCCACCAGAGTCAAACTACCCCCGGGTCCCCGTTTCAAGTCGGATTGAGTTGAAATTCGAACCCGACTCAAATAACCCCAAAACAATATCATAAATAATAAAATAATATCAAAATAATTCAAAGAGGTCAAATACAAAAATATTCTTAGGCCAAAAATGACATTAAAATATTATAATAACATGGTTAGGCTCTAGGTCAAACAGTCTCTAGGGTTTCACTAGCAAAACGTCAAAACCACAAGTCATTGATTTAAATAATTTTAAAATGATTTAAAATCACCAAAAATTATATCATGAATTAAATATCATTATTAAAATAATTATAAACACAAAATTTCAAAATTATCGTCAATCAGAAAATTAAAATAAAATAAAAAAATCAACCCGAAATTTAGGGTGCTCATATCCTACCCACCTTATAAAAATTTCGTCCTCGAAATTAAAATGTTCGTAATCCTTCTAGGTCAAACCCCCACAATCAAAGTCCCAGATTAAAACAAATATGTGATCAAAAGGACGACATACAGGGTCATGGCATACGGTGGTAGTGAAAGTCTCATCTAGGTATACTAGTCATGCTAACCGAAACGGTCATAGGGTATCAAAACATACAAGCAATTTAGGGTGCTAAACTAGAGAAGTTACAGAAACAATAAATCATCAAAACTGTAAGGCGGACTACCATCCTATATAAAACTGGTACTTATCAAAACAAAATAAAGGCAACTACCAATTATCTGAAAAAGGGTACAGAAAATCAAATTCAAAAATTAAGGAATTGAAAATCACTTGCATTGAAATCCAAATCATAATATATATATATATATATATATACAAAGAGAGCGTTAGAGAGGAAAAACTAGCATTATGTAATATTATGTGGTTTGTGTGTGTATGGGTGTATGTGAAATATACATGAAATTGTATATGAGCTATCCTGTTACACTACTCATGGCATATGGGTTAACAACCTACAATACACAACCTATTTAATCATAACATGCATGGCTAACCATAAACATCTATAAGAGGTAGAGATTTAGTTATGTATATACATATATTATAACATGTATGCCTAAGCTCTATATATATCTATACAAGTATGTGATCATAACATATAGAGGAAATGTTAGGTTACATGACAGCGTATACTAAGTTAGGGTGTGTGTGTGTCCTTGTACAGGGTTATAGCTTAGTATTGAAAGGTTAAACCCAGTTTTAGTTCAGCATTTACATACAAAATCTGAAAATAAGCTAACATTTAAACCAGTGTAATATTAACATAATGCAGTCTCAGATTTTACAAATTTAACATACCAATTTCTCTAAAAATTGAAACTCTGCAGATATCATACATGTGCAGTTATGTAGACAAAACTAATAACATGAAATTTATATTTAAATTACGAATTTAAACTGAAAAAGCAGAAAACCAGAAATATAGGGGTTTTGAAAATTTTAACATTAACAACATATTAATATGTATTTATATAGGTGGAAAATCAAGTGTAGAATGCATACATATCAGGCAAGTGTCCACTATGTAAATATACTAATATATTCTCATGTCCAAAAAAAATTAATTCTACGTTAAGACCAACATTTAGATTCCTACCAAGATCGCAAAATAGGTGATTGACGAAATCAAGGCAGTTTTTTTTATTATTATTCAATACTAGAATAATAGCAAGAAGGAAATAACGATAAAAGCTGTTTGCTTATTTGCCTAAAAGAAGGAACCATTTTGAAACCAGAGCTAAATATCAAATCCAAGATAAAGTCTAGCAAAATTATCGATTCATTGTATTAAGAAGAAACTCATAGCAAGAAGTTACACAAGCTACTCCTAAGTTAAATAATTAGACGCAAAACAAAGCAAAACAAATAATAATTCTTTTTGAAGGACTGCATCAAAGTAGAGAAAACATGCTTGAAAATATTTAAGGTACAATCTGATAATCATATGCGTCTATCCAAAATTATGGTACTCTAAATCCCCGTCATACTAGTAAGCAAGGCTACGATAATCACAGAGTCCTTGACTTATGCACATACCTCTAGAATCGTGGTATTTAACATTTTCGCGGTGACGCTAGCTTGGCTGCGAAAACCTTAAATTCCCACACCCAAGAAATATATCCAGAGTCAGACTATATGTCCTCACCATGCTGGCTAATGTGACTATAGAAGACTAGATTCCATAACATAGATGACCTAGCCCATATAATTTCATCTTGTCAAAAAAAAATTAAATTAAATCAACAATAAATACCCATAAATCAAATCAAATTTATCAACGAACTTCAAAATTCAAAATGAACAAAAATCCATCAAAATACAACTCGGATGCAACAGCTATCATCAAGATTCAAAATTCGACAATCATTCATCAAAATCAATGAATACAACTCAAATTCAACCATAATCCATCAAAATCAAATTTAACAACAGTAAGTAATAATAAATCAAATCAAGAGAAAAAGAGTTCTCAAATCGAAGTTAAAATAAGATTCTCAAGGGTCGTTCCGGAAATCTCTCAAGGGTTCCTAACTGTGATTGAGTACCTTCAAGATATATCCTATTCCTACTGCAGGCTGTAGTGGTACTCAAGTTCGAATACCACTACATAAACTCGACCAGCATGGGCCACCACTAAAAACGTGTCACGACCCACACCCACTGTTAGGGTACGAGAACGTAACAACGCCAAGCCTACGCCGCAGTGTCGGCGGTAGAACGCTATCCTAGGTCACATCATCTAACAATATAATGCTAAGCAGATACAGTCTCAATCATATTTAAGGTAGAGCATGATAAGGTTAGATAAAACATAAAATCCAAAAAGATACGGAAGATAGAAGTCTAAGTGTCTAAGATACAAAAACCCAGAAATACATCTCAAAACTCAAATACAGTAATCTATAAAGTAAATACAACTCCAGACAAATGAAATAACTATCTAAACAACCTCTAAGGTGTCTCCTCTAGGCTAGCAGGCAACCTCCAAGCTATCTGTAAAATTTATCAACAGGTCCAGTCAGGACAGGAACGAGCACATCTCATCTAGAAAATCCAAGTAAATGACAGAGAACTATAAAGCAGTTATAGGCAGTTGTATTGATGAAAATGGCAGTTTATATTCAGGTGATGGTAAGAAAGACAGATAAGGTGCAAGAAAAGTAAATAACTAAACAAGAGAAGAATCATAGCAATGAAGTCTGTAAAAATAGAACTAGCTAAACCAGGGTAATATGATATGAAGTCCAGACAACAATGTAGACCAGTATAACTCTAATATAAGTCCAGTACAAGATGAATCTAATATAAGATGAATCCAGTAAGGGACGATTCCAGTTATAGTGATCAAGGATTCCAGGGTGAGTCCAGCCTATACTCTAACAGTGTGTTTTAAAATACCGAGATCGACATATAAACGGCTGTGGGTAATCTGGCACACCTCTCACTAATCAGGAGAGAGATGGCTATCATTCCAATAGATTCCAGTAGGGGTGATTCCAGTAATAGGGTATGTCTACATGTCTTACTCTAGTATTTCCCCTCCCGGCAAGTGAATCCAGAATTTTGACATAATGATTCAAGATGAGTCCAGCCAAAATATAATGATACCAGTAAATGATTCCAGTAAATAATTCCAGTAAATAATTACAGCAGGTGATTCCAGTAATAGAAGCCGGAAATGATGATACCAGTAATAGAGGCCAGAAAATAAATGTGTGTTGTATACATGAATCCAGTAATATCTACACGTGTTGTAACAGAGAATCGCATACAACTAACTAGAACTGAAATACAGTAATTGACAAATAAATGAGAGAACTATCAAAGAATGTACTCGCCTGATAACCTGAACAACTAATAAGTATAGGGGGTCCAACTGAAGCCACAGAGTCCTATTTAAAGCAACACAGGTTACAAGGTGTCTGGCTCCTAATTAGAACAGCACAAGTCACAACATATCCAGAAGGGTAATATACAGCACTACAATGCATTCTACATGAATCTAGGTCAAACTAGGCCAAAGTCAACCCTTGGTCAACTCTGGTCAACTGCACTAGTCAAACTAGGTCATGTCCTAACCCAGTAAGTCTTACTAGGCCTAACCAAGACTATCCTAGCAAGCACACATTAATACAAGGCTATACAAGCCAACATACACCCAACTCTATATAGCATGCAATTATTCAATACTCAAATAGGCAAGAATTCACATTGGATATACACTAGGTAATCTATTACTTTAAGCTATATATGTCTACACATATATACACATGCATATATTGGTATTCAATATTAGGTCTATAATCATGGCATTTGAAATGGTTATATAAACTTATATATTACAACACAATATGCTAACATATATATAATATACATACATAGCTGAGTTAACTATATTCATAAATACTTATTTAAGAGGCTATGTGTGTGTATATGAACATGGCAAAGGGGCAAGTGAGGGTTAAATAGGCATACATAGTGTATATATATCAAAGAGTGTCAAAGTGTAAGTGAACAATGTGTCAAGTGTGATAGTGTCAACATAGTGTAAGGGGGTACATGAGGTAATATAGGATTTGTGTTAACATAGAACATTACATCTCATTAACTTGTATATTGCATACACTACATCTATTATTACATTACATTCATGCTTGCATTCATTCATCATTCATTATTCTCTTGCACCACTATATGCACCATACATTACATACTATGGAACCTACATATTCATTACAAGCCATACTTATACATGCTTACATTAAATAGGATACTTACACCTCATACATCATTTATTTAACCATTTACTCATGCTTGTATTCTCTATTTAATTACATAATGTATATACATTAACATGGGTTAAAATCAAATAGAACATTATATTACACACAAGGGTGCACAAAATGCATATGTCGAATAGTAACTCCTACTAATAATCATTACTGTACCATCTCAGCATGAATTAAAATTTAGGATTAAAGTATGTTATAGATCTATGTGTTAGCTTTCCGAAACTTCAAACGGATCGCATTTTTGTTTCCGGAAACTCCCGGAATCGCGAAAATACCGAGAACGCGTTTGTCTTTCATACAGCTGACACTCAAATAATTCTTCAGAAAGTTACAGAAAGAATTAGGCCTATTAATACATGTTTTTTGAAAGCTAACTTCAATACGCTTCTTTTAAAAAAAATAGAAGATTAAACCGAGCTTTGAGTTAGAAGTTATGACATTTCTAAGTTAGGGCTGAAATTAAAAACGTGGATAAAAATCATGACGGATTTAGATAGTTTGAGCCAAAAGAATACACAATATATATCCTAATTATCCACAACAATAATAGCAATAATAATATGAGGAACCACACTCACAAACTTGATTATATAATCATCATGAACCATTTATTACATATATAAATATAGATACACTCTCATTACAATATATATATATATAAATCTATATATGTAACATGAACACATCCACAACACAAAGGACACTCCTATGACCTCCAAATGGACATAAAATGGACACAAATGGAGATACAACCATGGGGGTCATTCCTATGGGTTCAAAATAGACCTATATGCATGAGAAAATGAAAAGAAGAAGGTATTTATACCTCCCGGTAGATCGAATCGAAGAAAAACATTCCCGGAGCGACACCGACACGTAGAGATTCCAAAAGGACACGAACGAGCTTCGAATCCTTCCAAACTTGGGTAGCTTCCTCCTTGGCTAGAATGGAGAAGGAAAGAAGAAGATTTGGTGGTGAAATAGAAGGATTTGGTGGAGAAATTGCTAGGGATTGCTCTCTAGGAATTTGGGAAAGAACAAGAGAGAGAAAAATAGATGGATAATGACAAATGGGAGGCTCAACCCTATCCTTATTGTGGCTGGCCATACAGGTGGTTTTGTCCTATTAGGAAAAGTCCAAAAGCCCCTACTAACCTATTCTATGAGTATTAGGAAAGGGCTAATTGGTTGGGGCTAAATTAGTCATTCTAAAGTTTCTAATCACACTAACCTTATCCATAATAATTAGTCTAACCTCTAACTAAAATATTTCTATCATGTGGACTAAAATTAATATCATGTGGGCCATGCCTAACTAGTGTGTGGGTCCCACCAGAGTCAAACTACCCCCGGGTCCCCGTTTCAAGTCGGATTGAGTTGAAATTCGAACCCGACTCAAATAACCCCAAAATAATATCATAAATAATAAAATAATATCAAAATAATTCAAAGAGGTTAAATACAAAAATATTCTTAGGCCAAAAATGACATTAAAATATTATAATAACATGGTTAGGCTCTAGGTCAAACAGTCTCTAGGGTTTCACTAGCAAAACGTCAAAACCACAAGTCATTGATTTAAATAATTTTAAAATGATTTAAAATCACCAAAAATCATATCATGAATTAAATATCATTATTAAAATAATTATAAACATGAAATTTCAAAATTACTGTAAATCAAAAAATTAAAATAAAATAAAAAAAATCAACCCGAAATTTAGGGTGCTCACATATGTTCTTTAGTATATTGCTTTTCTCTGGACATTGTGACATTTAGTACATTTTGATCAATATTAGAGTTTTGTCTGATTGTCCATTTTTTTATCTCCCCAAACTATTTATAGAATTCATTCTATTTGGCCTATCTGTGAATTGGTTTACTTTGTGAAAATGAATATAAACTACGTGGTTGTATTTATAAATGTGGAGATGACTCGACAGCGTACTACCATCAACTATGCGGTGTAGGCTGGGCGTACCCATGGCTCACACCCAAATATTGGGTGCGGGTCGTGACACATTTTTATGGTGGCCCATGCAGGTCGATTTTCACAAAAATAACGAAACTCATGGTGGTACTCAACATAGATATACTTCTACGAGCCTGCAAATAAGACTAGAGTTAAGGACCATCTTCACATGTTTGAAATCGTTATTGAAATTCTATATTTGATCTCAATTATTTCTTTGATCTGCATCCTGTTTGAATCTTAATACCAACTAACTATTTTACTTTTGTGGCAGTCAGATGGATTCTCAAGGCAGGAATCCCGCTCACCCGAACACCCCAGCAAACGTTGGCGGGTCTTCCACGAATGGAACTTTACCGACTCACGGAGGCCGCTTCACCTACTTAGGCGAGACTCCACAGCAGCAGACTTCAAGATTTCACCGTGATGACATTCCACCACCTCCCCAGTTCCCTTTGTCGACTCCGCCACCAGCACAGTTTCCTCCACTAGCACCCTTCCATCAGCCTACACCCTTCCAGCAGCCAGCAACCCTTCAGCATCCAGTACCATTTCTGCCTCCAGCACTTGCGCTAGACAACGCCACGCTTCTTGGGATTTTTCAGCAGCTCATCACTTCCCAGAAGTGGCAGGCTGACGTCTTCCATGATACTCTGAGGAAGGCTCTTCAGACTAGGGAGGCTCCCCCACTGCGCCCCGGAACTTTCAAGAATTTTATGGACCTTAGGCCCAGGGAATTCAAGGGAACGGAAGGGATACTCTACGCAGAAGACTGGTTAGAGAATGAGGACCGCAACCTCCGGATGGCCCGAATCCCCGAAGACAAGAAGGTCGAGACGGCTAGCATGCAGCTCTATGACATCGCCTGCACGTGGTATAGAGACGAGCCTTGATTCACCGCACCAGGTGTGACTTGGAAAGAATTTAAGGAACTGTTCAAGATAAAGTTCTACCCCGATGCGGCCAGAGAAGAGTTAGAGAATGAGTTCGAGAGCCTAGAGCAGGGCAACCTCTCCATCGACGAGTACACCGTCGAGTTCTCCCGCCTCAGCTACTTTACAGATGCCTTGACTCCGGAAGCCAAGGTGAAGAAGTTCAGAAAAGGGCTATTGCACGATATTCGTATTACCATCGCCACTAGCCAGGCCACCACCTACGAAGGAATCCTGAAGGTTGCACATGTAGTGGAAAATGAGATGAAGTATAAGCAGAAGAGGGTCCGAGACGCCTACGGAGGAGGCAATAGACAGTCCGGATCGATAAAACCATCCAATGCTCCGGAGAAGACCGCAGCGCAGCAGCATCAGCCACAGCCCCGTTACCAGCAGCAGTACCAGCCACCAGCTATAGCCTCTACTATCCAGCAGACACAACAGAGATAGCCAGTAGGTCCTTCTACCTACTACAAGAAGCCAGGGCATACATGGAAGGTGTGCAGGAAGCGACTCAGAGTATGTCTATTCTGTGGGTCGAGTGCACATCAGGTGCAAGAGAGCACTCTAGTACCACCTCGTTCAGCACAGGAGGCAGCTCCTGCCCCAGGAGCACTGACGAGGCCAACGATACCCCAGTAGCAGAGAGAACCCCTGCCCACATAGCAGCAGTGCTTCGTCCAGCATCAGCAGCAGGGCAGAGCTTATGCCCTGGCGGTCGAGGAGACACTAGCATCTTCTGATGTGATAGCAGGTTCTGTTCTTCTTGAGTCTTTTTCAGCTATTACTTTATTCAATTCTGGGACCAGTTACCGCTTCATATCTGCAGTTTTTATCTTTAGACATGGTATTGTATCTGAGTCTTTTGATTGCACTTATAAAATCTCGACTGGCGGAGGCAGCATCTTAGTGAAGGATGTTTGTGTCGGTCGCCGCATTACCATAGGAGGCCGGGAAATGCGTGCTAGTTTACTCATAATGCCACTTTCGAGCTTTGATATAGTGCTCGGCATGGACTAGTTGAGTAAATATTTTGCTAGCATCGATTGTCACCGCGGATGTATGGTGTTTAGTCTGTCGGGGGAGACCGTGTTCGAGTTCGCTAGAGGAGCATTAGAGTAGTGTGGCGATGCTATTTGTGGGACCATGGTAGCAGAGAAGGAGCTATCTCATCCCATCATTGCAGAATTTCTTGACATATTTCCAGAGGAGCTACCAGGACTGCCGCCAAACAGAGATGTTGAGTTCTCTATTGATCTTGTGCCAGGCGCAGAGCCAGAGTCGCAGCGAGTGTACAGTATCAACAACAAAGAGGCCGTGGAATTGAAGAAGCAGATCGACGAGCTACTGGAGAAAGGGTTCATTAGATCGAGTTCGTCGCCTTGGAGTGCACCAGTGTTGTTCGTGCCAAAGAAGGACGGGACAGTGTATATGTGTATCGACTACCGGACTTTGAATAGCAAGACGATCAAGAACAAATACCTACTACCCAGAATTGATAATCTTTTTGATCAGTTGAGTGGTGCACGGGTGTTCTCGAAAATCGATTTGAGGTCGGGGTACCACCAAGTGAAAGTGAAGAAAGAGGACATTCCGAAGACAGCCTTTCAGACCAAGTACGGCCAGTATGAATTTATGGTGATACCGTTTGGGTTGACCAATGCCTCGACAGTCTTCATGAATTTGATGAACAAGGTATTCCATCCATACCTTGATAAGTTCGTAGTGGTCTTCATCGACGACATTTTTATTTATTCGAAGTCGCCAGAAGAGCACAAAGAGCATCTAAGGATTGTGCTGGAGACCCTCAGGAAGGAGAAACTCTATGGAAAGCTTTCGAAGTACGAGTTTTTCCTAGACAAGGTGGAATTTTTTGGTCATGTAGTGACAGGAGATGGTATATTCGTTGACCCGAAGAAGATTGCTGCTGTTGCGTCATGGACTACTCCGACTTCTGTGGCTGAGATTTGGAGCTTTTTGGGATTGGCAGGGTACTACCGAAAGTTCGTATAGAATTTTATGTGGATCGCGAAGCCGATGACTAGGCTCACTTTGAAGGACGTGGAGTTCGTATGGACAGAGGACTGCCAGGCTGCGTTCGATGAGCTGAAGAAGAGGCTGACGACAGCTCCCATATTGATATTGCCATCCGGTTCTGGCAGTTTTTATCTATAGAGATGCTTTAGGGAAGGGATTAGGGTGTGTCTTAGAGCAGAACAAGAAGGTAATACCATATGCGTCCAGGCAGCTGCGATCGCATGAGAAGAATTACCCCACCCATGACCTAGAGTTAGCAACGGTTATATTCGCCCTGAAGTTGTGGAAACAATACTTGTACGGAGAGCGTATGAAAATATTTACTGACCACAAAAGCTTGAAGTACGTTTTCACACGGAAGGAGCTGAATATGAGGCAACACAGATGGCTGGAATTGATGAAGGATTTCGACATCTCGTTGCAATACTACCCAGGGAAGGCGAATGTTGTTGCGAATGCCTTTAGTCGGTATCCAGTGGCTATGTTCTTGACGAGAGATAGACACTTATTGGCAAACTTGGAGAGCTTAGGCATCGAGGTCGTCATTCTCGGAGTCAAGATGCAGTTGATGGGCATACAAATTCAGTCTGGACTGATGGACATGATACGAGAGGTACAACACAAGGATGAGCAGCTGAGGAGTATCATCGCACAGGCACGAGCTGGTTTGCTAGAGGACTTCACCATTGCGGAGGATGGCTCATTGAGGCATGGGACGAGATTATGTGTACCTAATGGAGAGCTGCGAGAGGAGGTCATGCAGGAGGCACACCACTCTCACTATTTCTTGCATCCTGGAGCCAATAAGATGTACAAGGATATGAGAGCCCACGTCTAGTGGTACGGCATGAAGCGTAAGGTGGCGCACTTCGTCTCTAGATGCCTTGTGTGTCAACAGGTCAAAGCTGAGAGGCAGAGACCAGGGGGTTTACTTCAGCCGTTGCCAATTCCCAAGTGGAAGTGAGAATATATCACTATGGATTTTGTTTCCGGTCTTCTACATTTGCCAGGCAAGAAGGATGCGATTTGGGTCATCATTGACAGGTTGACCAAATCGGCCCACTTTATACCATTCAAAGTGGGACAATCTATGGAGAGATTGGCAGAGTTATACGTGAAGCAGATCGTCAGATTGTATGGCATAGCAGATTCACGTTCCACTTTTGGAGGAGTCTACAGGCCAGCTTGGGCACATCGCTCAAGTTCAGCACAACCTATCACCCACAGACAGATGGGCAGTCGGAGAGGACCATTCAGACTCTCGAGGATATGTTGCGGACGTGTGTACTAGATTTTGGGGGCTCGTAGGAGGATCACCTTCACCTTGTGGAGTTTTTCTACAACAACAGCCACCAAGCTAGTATCGAGATGTCCCCTTTCGAAGCCCTATATGGACGGAGATGTCGTACCCCACTATCTTGGGATGACGTGGTTGAAAGAGCACTATTGTGGCCCGAGATGATCGTGGATGCTGCGGAGAAGATGAAGCTGATTAGGGAGCGACTTTGTGTGGCTCAGGATAGGCAGAAGCACTGGGACGACAGTCACCGTAGATCATTAGAGTTTGAGGTATAGTTTTCTTAGTTGTAATTATTAATCATGATAGAAATAGGTCATGACCTTTTGCTTAAATCTAGGTGGACGATATGGTGTTCTTGAAGATATCATCGACACCTGGTACGATACGTTTCGGAGGAGGCAGAAAGCTCAGTCCGAGATACATCGGTCCGTTTCACATCTTCGAGAAGATCGGAGAGGTGGCATACCGTTTGGCACTACCACCCGCAATGGAGGGAGTGCACAACGTATTCCACGCATCCCAGCTGAGATGGTACGTGGCGGACCCCAGTCACATGGTAGACCATGCAGAGATTGAGGTGGGACCGAGCCTTAGCTACCAGGAGCATCCCGTAGAGATCTTAGATCGCAGGGAGAAGGTGCTGCATAACCAGACCATTCCATTGGTGCGTGTCGCGTGGAGACACCATTCTCTAGGTGAATCCACTTGGAAGAGGGAACACGAGATGCGAGAGCGCTATCCTTATCTTTTTGACGCATGAGGTATAAAATTCATACTCTTGTATCTATCGTTAATTTCGAGGACAAAATTATTTTAAGGAGGGTAGATTTGTGAGCCCTTGACCCAAAAAGTCTCATTTTATGCTATTATATCTTGCTTAATTTTAATTAATACCTAGATATAATTGAATAAATAATATATATGTAATATATATATATTGTTATTTCCTAGAAATAATAATAGAAGACAAGAAGGAGGGGTTTCTTAAATATCTCAATGAGGAGGGACTAAAATACAAATGTTATATTTAAATCCATTTGTTCCTAATCGGCTACTGACAAAACCAACACAAATTCAAATCCTAAAGTTGATGTTGATTCAAATTTGGATTTCGATCCTCAATCCCTGGGAAGAGATTTGATTCTATCCGTGGGTGCAAGTATATAAGGGGCGAGGCAGTTGACCTTGCCATTCTCTAAAACCCTAGCAATTCCAATTTCTCCCCACCGTAAGACCATCAAAGGAGATGGCCTGAGGAATCACCAAACCCGGTATTCGAAACACTAGGTACTCCCCTGTCCTTGATTACAATCTCTGATATGTACGACATGTGTTTGATTTAATGGTTAGGAGGATTTTCCCAAGGGTTGTACTCTAAGCCATTAACAATAGAAAACAAAGGATCAGTTAGCCTCTGCACACGAGTACTATAGACACACATGTATCAGTAATCAACTATAGCTACGGGTCAGACTCATAAGAAGCAGTGTCCAAGGACCAGGAATATAGGATAGGCAATATGGGTTGTGTCGATCTCTATGTTAGGGACTTATTGCTTAATAGCAATAGATGTCATGTAAACAGATATAGGGATGGATGTTATGGACATCAGAACATGGGCAAGGGCATAAGGAAAGTTCATAACATAGGTGTTAGCTAGGAAAGACAGGGTACCAGTGGGTTTAATGAGTCTATACATGTATATCCATGTGGGTCAGATGTGGGTATGAGTGACCAGATAGGTGAGGGACTCCCCTCTCTGTTAAACAGCTATCTGGGAATAGGGTTAACTAATATATAGTGGTAGTTGGTATCAATGGAGACAGATACCTAGTATCAGTTGGACATGGGTTTAACCATAGCACGATGGCAGCATGTACGAGTGTGTACATAGGGAGTGGAGGAAGTCCATAGCAGGATTCAGTAAGAATTTGTCTTGAGACTAAACTACCAGTAAATAGAAAGATCTTTGTATCAGTGTAGTATGAGGGGGGGGGGGGGGGGTTTGATTCCTGTAGGCAAGGGTAGGAAGACCCTATGCCAATACATGTGCAATCCATCTAAGTATTGGCACGTATCCGTCTAGATATTAGTTGTTCCAGTTCTCATTTTGCATACAATGTTCAGACCATTACCTTAATGGTTCAACCCATGCATTTCCATGTACTTTTTCCTAACTTGGCAGCCTCTTAAAGGATATTAGTCTAGTTGCAGTCCTTCGACCAGCCCCCTCATCTACCATGGATTCATCCAAACCACATTGGTTAGGTATCAATCTTCATCCATACCTGGGGTTCAGTCCCATTAGGAAGAGAGTTCATGTTTTCCCCTTCTAAATTCCAGATATATCTTTCCATACCACAAGGTGACCCCTGCACCTGAATTGTTCAGTAGACAGTAGAGGACCAAAGGCAATTATGGAATTCTCAAGTTAATGACATTGTTCCCAAGTTTTATCAGGTATAGTATTCTCTATTTCATAAGCAGATAATTGTTCAAGTCTTATAAAGCTCAAACTTATCGAAGTTCTTGGCTCTTTATTTTGTTTAGCCTATATCAACATATCTTAATACATGTTAACCAAAGTTCTTGGGCTTGAGTAATTGTGGTTATATGTGGATACCATATATATATATGTAACATGTTCTTCATGCTGCCACATATTATATAGAATAGTCTGTGAGATTTAGATGTTAGGTCCTAGACCTGAGGTCAATATAGGAGACAAATGGGGGGCTCGACCACAGAGATTGTAGCAGGGGATTCATTCCCTGTATGAGAGTGTGTCTCACATTAGATGTATAACTCATAGCATGCTCTACACAAATGTCCTACACAAATGTTCTGCAATACCTTCATTATATTCACCATTTATACACTGCATTCATTTCCATTTAGTTTACTGCACACTTGTTCACTGCAATACTAGTATTCCCTGCATTAGGCATTAACATAAACCTGAGACCACTGCTGACCTGTGTATCGACCACAGTACAGAGCCATACCCTAGAAAATTGCACATGCTGCATACTCCACCTTTCTGCCCTGAAAAACCTGGTACTATTTTACCTTTTAGTGCCACCTGTAGTAGGCTACTACCCCATGATCTGTCCCATTGGCTAATTATTTCAGTCTAGTTTGGGTTATACATGTATACTAATATGATGGGTTCACTTTGATGTACATTATCTATTATATGAGCATATGTGATGGGTACATGAGATAAGATTGGAGTTATATATTATAGATATATAGATATTGAGGACAAGGATATCCTAGGTTGTATGACTAAGAGTTCCCTGCATGTATGTTTTGCCCTGTTATGCAGTCTATTGTTTTTCAGTCCACAAGTGTGTATCCGTCCTCGATGTGGGGGGGGGATCACTCCAATATATATATATATATATATATATATATATATATATATATACTGTCCAGAACACTCTTAATAGAGAGTATCAGACCATTGCAGTATCAGCCATTACTCGACTTGTGCAGTTTATACATCACAAATGTATCAGTCCCAAATAGGCCAAACTGTTTTCCTATCTAGTCTTTCTCTGATGACACACATGTTTGATGTAGCAGCTACACTAAGGAGTTCAGACCCTTGGGACTTAGGTATCAGTAAAGGGGTTAAGAGTGGTACACCATGCTTGCCTTACCTACATTCCTGGTTGGATTATTGCTCACTAATTTGAATAGAGCCTAGTATCAGCATTGTAGGGAGGCTCTGCTAGCCTATGCGAAGCATATTTATGTGTGGCATTTCGAACCCAGCCCTAACTATAGTTCAACCCAATGACATGATAGCAGTCCTGGAATTGGCGAACAGCCATGCTACATTAGTTCAAACTTTTGAATATTTGGTTTAGTCTTTCATTAGATAGCCTGTCCACACTGTTGTGACCAGTATGCATATAGACTTATGGTCAGACTTGGAATCCTGATCGCAGAACCTGTTACCCATTATTGCTTCTAGGCAGCCCTAGTTCGTTTACTGGTGAACTAAGTAATTCACCCATGTAAGAAACAATTCTTTAGCAGCATGCTAACCCTTCAATCACCATACCTCATTCCAGTCCCACAGGATACTTGGTGCCAGGACCAAAATGTAGGAGTACACATAAAACACCTGTCAAAGGTCCAGTAAGAAGGGTATGTAAGGAGTATTGTTATGAGGCCAACTGGGGATCTGTGTTTGAGACTAGCTAATAAGTAGCATATTAGAGGAGGTTAGGGAGTTAAGTAGTACACAAAACTACCTATACCATGGTACCTAGGTAAAAACACTCTAAGGCATTAGTCAAATCCAGTAGGAGGAGAAACCAAACCCAAGACCCAGCATATCCTAAGTAACAAAAAGGGAATCACGAACCCATTTAATCTGGAAAACCTAATAGAATGGTGATACCTTAATAACTTAACAAATCAATAGATATATTTTACTCTACTATTAAAATTGTGTATTGATATGGAAATTCGTGATATAGGTCTGTTGGACTCTGATTCAGTACTAGACTTGTATCACCACTACATGACGACAAGCAAGTACACTTTCTGATCTGCTTCCAATTCTGATAGTTTTGCTCAGTATATATTATTCATATGTTTCTTTTGCTTGATGACACGATGGACACACGAATTAGTACCATGAACCCCCATTTATTATACTCTTATTTAGCTTCTTTTGTGACTTGTTGGGTTCATGAGTACGGGTCGGGAGGGGAAAATATCTTAGTAGACGTGTGAACTTTCCATTCTATCCTCCGTGTCTTTCGTGGAGAATAGCAGCTGCACACGACACGTGCATGGTGTCGGATTACCCCCTAGCCGTTCACATGTCGAAACAGATATTTCAATTCACTTAGATAGATTATCTTTTATTGTTTTTCACCACTTGTCATGTCACTATGCTTTCACATTCTTTCCAATTGACATATTATATTCTGCGATTCATATTTTATTCTAGATATACCATGTCTTCATCTCACTTTTTTGTTTCTCTTTCACATATGTTATATTCATGTACTGTCAACTCTATTTTGTTGCGGATAGTTTTTCAGCTTGTATGTTTGTTCCATTCCTGACTGGATAACCAATATTTTAGGTGATGAGTTAGAGGATTTTTGTACTACGTATTATGAGCACACTGCAGATCCAGACTTTGGTGCACAGGACGAGCTGGAGGCTGCTTATGCAGATTTGCCTGCTACAGATGGTTTTTAATAGAGTTGCTAGTATTCTCACAGATTATTTTAGTCGGGATTTTTAGATGATATTTCGTATTTTGAGACTCATGAGTTGTTTAGTGGATGTTCTTTAGTATATTGCTTTTCTCTGGAGATTGTGACATTTAGTACATTTTGATAAATATTGAAGTTTTGTCAGATTGTCCATTTTTTATCTCTCCAAAATATTTATAGAATTTATTTTATTTGGCCTATCTGTGAATTTGTTTACTTTGTGAAAATGAATATAAACTGCGTGGTTGCATTTGTAAATGTGAAGATGACTAGACAGCGTACTACCGCCGACTTTGCGGCATAGGCTGGGCGTACCTACGGCTCATGCCCAAATATTGGGTGCGAGTTGTGACAAGGATCGACAAAAGCCACATGAGGGTCCAGATACCGTATGGCCCAAGGGTCATCTATCCGGTAGCCTTCACGAGAAGGGTCCCGACCCGTAGGAAACGACATAGTGGGATGTCGTACCATATTGTACTGGATATCACGAACAGTGTTGTTGATGCCGCTCATCTAAAGAGTGGTCCGATAGTCCAGCTGAGTATAGCGATCATCTTCCAACCGGAAGAGGTCGTACAACATATCTCTGATGGAGTCGAGGGTGGCAAGTGGCTCAGGCTGAGAGGCGTCAGAGTCAGAAGACTCTTCCTCAATAGGAGCAAGAGGAACATGAGCAGGAACAGTCCTACGAGCTTAGAAAGATAAGCGGAGCTGCTAGAAACTGACACTCGTCTAAAGAAATATTGAAGGCAGAGATGATCATAGGAAGGTACATAGCATAGACAAGATTTCTAGGCTTCTTCCTTGCACGAATCATCCAGTCTATCATCGTACATGAAAAATTGAAAGGGAAGGTGAAGTAAAGATATAATAGTACCGTAATCTCAAGATAAGTGACTTTATCAGTAGATCCACCTTTGGGCTGGATGAATGAGAAAATGATGCGATGAAGTTCATAAATGTGGTTGTTGAGATACTTGGCACAAAGTTTATGAGGGCGAGTATTTGGTTCACACATCATGTCCTTAAAGCTTTCTAGGGTAATATTGCCAACGAATTTAAATTCGCGAGCATCGACAAGACGTTCCCAAGAATTGGGTTCAAGGATTTGCAAATAATCCGCCAAGTCGAAGTCATCGAACTCAATATTGATGTCGGCTACCCTACAATAAATCTTACGATCATCATACGTAAGATTGTAATAGAACATTTGAATAGCATTGAGATAAATTCTAGAAGATGTAGCCATGAGTTCATCAAGACAAAGATCCTTAAAATTAGAATCAAATTCAGAAAATACGGTGAAATTGATGGGATGTCCCGGTACCACACTACGTAAGTAAAAATCGAAATACCACTCGTTAGAGGCTTGTAACAAAATAAAGATGTGCTCATTGTATGTGTCAGCATTGGAAGGAGGAGGTGGATTAAACAAGGGGTGAGGTGCATTGACATTAGAAGAAGGAAAAGAAGGATGGGATGATAAAGGCTCACTCCGAATCCTCTCTCTATTGAAAAGTGTAGGTGCCATTAAAAAGATAATAGAATTGAAAAAGAGAGGCTATAAGAGATATACCTTAAAAAGATTAATGGAGATTGGAAGAGAACCCCAAAGTGCTTTAAAACTTGAGCTTGGAGAGGAGAAAGCACCAAAATAGTGATTTCTAGGGTTATTTCGACCCGAGTTCAGCCAATAGCAGAGTTCGGCCTGAGCTCTGTTCTGGTGTGTCCAGAGCTTCAAAAAAATGAGGATGGTCACCAAAATAGAAAAGATAGTCTAGAATTAAAAGAATAATAGATTTTATAAGCCATAAAGTAAATGGAACATACGACAAACTTTGTGAATCATTGATCAGTACATGTCAATCGCCTCAGGTTAGCTGTATGGGCCGGATCCCAGCTAGCGGTAGTCCAAAGACACCAGGCACCGTGTCGCTTAGGCTTTTATGCCTTGTTGTCAGAAGGGTCCATTCGGCTTGTACCCAAAACAATGCAACATGTACAATTTTGATGTAATAATTATTTGTGCAGGTAAGACTTATTGTATGACTTGTTCATCCACGATTCCTAATTCTCGACGAAGAAAGTTGAAACACTCTTCGGCAGGTGGTTTAGTGAAAAAGTCTGCTAGTTAATGATCAGTGTCAATAAACTCTAGATTAATAGTGCCTTGCAATTGATGATCTCTAAGAAAGTGGAGTCAAATATCTATATACTTAGTACGTGAGTGACATATTGGGTTCTTTGTCAGGTTAATAGCACTAGTATTATTACAGAATATAGGAATGTGCTTAAAAGATAAATTATAGTCTGCTAGGGTTTGCTTCATCCACAAAATCTGAGAAACGTGCCGCTGGTACTTTTACGGTCGACTTTACATCCAGCAAAATCGGCATCCAAATAATCGATCAAGTCAAAGGATGTGGTTTTGTGTTATGACAAGCCCACCGTAACAGTGCCTTTAAGGTATCGAAAGATACGCTTAACTGTGGTCATGTGTGATCCTTTAGGGTTGGCTTGATAACGAGCACATAGGAAAACACTAAACATGATACCGGGACGACTAGCAGTGAAATAGAGTAGACTACCGATCATATCTCGATACTTACATTGATCGATTGGTTTGCCGCTTTCATCAGGTTCTAATTTAGTTACAGTAGCCATCAGAGTACTGATTGGTTTGATGTTGTCAAGATCAAATTTCTTCAGCATGTCCTTTATATACTTTGATTGGCTGATGAAGACTCCTTGTGAGTTTTGTTTGACTTACAATCCAAGGAAGTAGTTAAGCTCCCCCATCTTGCTCATCTCGAACTCATTCTGTATACACTTGGCAAATTCTTGGCATAATACCTCATTAGTAGACCCAAAGATGATGTCATCTACATAAATTTGCACTAATAGAATTGTGTCATCAATTGATTTATAAAGAGTGTTATGTCAATCTTCCCTTTTGAAAAGCCCTTTTCAAGTAAGAAAGTGCTTAGGCGTTCATACCAAGCTCGAGGGGCTTATTTGAGGACGTAAAGAGCTTTCTTTAAGCTTGAAAACATGATCAGAAAACTTATAGTTTTCAAAACCAGGTGGTTGCTTTACGAAAACTTTTTCTTTAACAAAACCATTTAGAAAAGCACTTTTAACATCCATTTGAAAGATTTTAAAATTTTAAAAATTTGTAAAGGCACAAAGCATGCGGATTGATTCAAGTCGTGCAATAGGAGCATACATCTCATCGTAGTCGATACCTTCCTTTTGGTTGTATCCTTGAGTTACGAGACGTGCTTTGTTGCGTGTGACTGAACCATCCTCATTAACTTTGTTACGAAAGACCCATTGAGTACCAATGATCGAATGATCAGCAGGTTTAGGAACAAGTTCCCAAACCTGATTTCTTTCAATTTGGTTGAATTCTTCTTGCATTGCAGATATCCAAAATTCATCAAAAAAAGCTTGTAAAATGTTTTTGGATTCTATTTGAGAAATAAAAGTAGTGCTTGCTATAAAGTCTCTAATAGATGAACGAGTACTTACTCTTTTTGATACCTCATCTATTACCGAGTTTTTCGGATATTCTAGTGTGAAGCAGAACTTCTTTGGTAAGCTATCAAGAGTGCTAGCTCCAGATGTTGTAATCTTAGGGGTAGGAGTTATTGGTTTGATATGGACATCATCGTCGTCATCAAGAATCGCTGCTGAACTATTGTTCTCATCAAAAGTAATATTAGCAGATTCTTCAACAATCATGGAACGTTTGTTGAACACTCTGTATCCTTTACGTTTGGCACCATAACCAAGAAAAATACCTTCGTCAGCTTTGTCATTAAAGTTGCCTAAGTTGTCTTTGGTATTCAGGAAAAAGCAGCGACAACCGAACACTCGAAAATAAGAAATAGTTGGTATTCTACCATACCAAAGTTCAAGGTAGTTTTCTATGAAATAGGTCGAATTAAAATCCTATTCAATACATGGCATGCTATATTTACAACTTCTGTCCAAAAATATTTTGGAAGTGAAAATTGATTCAACATGACTCTGACAATATCGCTAAGAGTTCTATTCATCCGCTCTACAAAAGTATTTTGTTGGGGAGTTCTAGGACACAAAAATTCATGATTAAAACCATTTGAATCATAAAACTTTTGAAATAAGAGTTTTCGAATTTGTTGCCATGATCACTTCGGATTCGAATAATCGTGAAGCCTTTTTCGTTTTGAACCTTTTAAGCAAAAATTTCAAAAACATAAATAGTATCAATTTTTTTTGAAAGAAAGAAAACCCAAGTAAATCGAGAAAAGTCATCAACAATCACATAGGCGTAGAGTTTTCCACCAAGACTGGCTACTCTACATGGACCGAACAAATCCATATAAAGAAATTGCAAGGGTCTAGTTGTACTTACAGAGTTGATGGATTTAAACGAGGATTTAGTCGCCTTATTTTTCTCACATTCGGCACATACCGTATCCTTTTTGAATGTGATATCCAGTAGTCCTCTTACTAGCTTCTTGGTTGACAGTCTTGATATGGTATCCATGTTTGCATGTCTAAGACGTATGTGCTATAGTAGTCTTTCATCCATGTGAGCGTAAAGGCATCTTCCTACATTGTTAGTATCTTTCGAGAGAGAATATATAGATGTTATCTTCCCTTATCCCTTCAAAAACGATGTCTCCAGTTGATCTATCATATATAGAGCATTTAGTTTTTCTAAAGTTAATATCATATCATGGTCAATAATATGACTAATGCTGAGCAAGTTATGCTTTAACTCTGTTACTAAATAGACATCTTTAATGACATGAGAGGGAGGATTACCAATAGTATCGTTACCTTTGATATAACCTTTCAGATTATTGCCGAAGGATACGTATCCTTCCCTTTTCATCGATAGTATTGCGAACAGATTTGTATTTCCAATCATGTGTCGCTAGCACCCACTATCGAAAATCTATTTGTTTCTAGAGGATAAAAGAAGGTCCACCTACACCATGAGTAGATGTGACCTTTGGTACCCAAATTCTTGAGGGTCCTGATAGGTTAGTCTTCGGTACCCATGCATATAGTTTTAAATCAACTAGTCTTCTATTTCTATAATATGGTGAAGTGTGTCCATGTTTACCACAGTAGTGACATTAGCATGTATATTAGTGTTAGGTGTAGGATAATAGTGATGACTATGTGTTTGTCGTGCTGCATGTGTGTTCATAAAAGCATGTCTGTGTGTGCCATGTGTATGGGTGGGTGTTTGTCGTGCTTCATGTGAATATGTGTACATAAAGGCATGCTTGTGTGCAGCATGAGTATATGTGTCTTTCTTGTGATGTGTATTCTTGTGTTGAGCAATCTTTTGTCTTGTGTACGTGTTGTGACTGTGAGATTGGGTTTGAGGCTGAAAAACTTGTTTCTCCAGTCCGATCTCTAATCTTTTAGAGGCATTGTACATATCATCATGCTTGGCAGTTAAGGCATCAATTCTTACAGCAGCAATATTATACTTCTTTTTATTGTCTGAGAGTTCTTTATTGAGTGCTGTAATATCATGTGTTTGTTTCTCAATACAAGATTTGGCATCGTGTAAGCTTAATTTAAGCTTGGATACTTCCTCAGTGTTCTTCGTGGGTGGTGTGTCTCTAACATTATCAAGCAAGCATGAATGTCTATGAATCTCAAATCCATGGGTCTTGATCTTATCCTTTGCATGTTTATACTTGCTAAGTAACTTTTTGTGATCTTCAAGTAAGTTACTAAAGGCATCTCCAAGTTCATCAAAAGTAAAGTCATCAAGTGGATCATTTATTACCTTTTCGGACATTGCCATTAAGCAGACATTTGCAGTATCTTAGAGAGATTCCTTTTCTTCTTCTGAGTCACTGGCTTTGCTCTCGTGCCAGATGCTTATGTTGGCATACTTTCGAGAGGATGGCCTCTTGTATGATCGTTC
The DNA here is from genome assembly GCA_029216955.1 of Iris pallida. NCBI lineage: Eukaryota > Viridiplantae > Streptophyta > Magnoliopsida > Asparagales > Iridaceae > Iris > Iris pallida. Next base: position 9,265,780 of record JANAVB010022800.1, read on the forward strand.
ATATCGGCTCCCTTTCTTTACTGCAGGGCAGTCTTTCTTGACATACCCCATCTTCTTACAACCGAAACATATAGTCTCTTCATCGTCATCTTTGTGTTGTTCCATCTTCCTTTGGTTGAAATATAGAAACTTCTAGAAGTTGTGAACCATGAGCGCTTGATCATCACCATCGGAGTCATCATCGTCTGTTTTTTCTAGAGGAGCCTTTCGGCGATGATCTCTTAGAGCAATTTCTTTCTCCTGAGTCATTTCTTCAAAGTCCTTGAGGTCGAGCTCATGCGTCATTAGTTTGCCAACCAGAGTTTTCAGAGACATGGTGGTGAGATCATTGCCTTCGATGATTGCCGTGGCTTTGGGGTTCCAGTTCTTCGTTAATCCCCTTAGCACCTTGCGTATCTTCTCATGGTTGGAGTAGTCCTTACTGAGGAAAGAAAGAGGGTTGACGATGTCGAGGAATCTAGTATTCATTTGTTTGATCGTCTCATTGGGCTTCATCTTGAATGCTTCGTACTCCTGTGCTAGCCGACTGATTTTCGACTCCTTGACTTGTGTGGTTCCTTCGTGAGTCACTTCTAGAAGCTTTCATACTTCGTAGGAAGTGGAACACGTAGATACCCTGTTGAATTCAGTCCTGTCTATAGCATAGAAGAGAGCATTAATAGCCCTAGCATCTAGACTAGCCTGTTTCTTTTCTTGATCAGTATATTTGTCGTGGGATTTCTCTATGAGATTTCCTTCAACAACAATTCTAGCAGGCTTTTTATAAACATCTGTGACTATGGTCCATAAGTCAAAGTCTAGAGATTTTAGATAGAAACTCATTCGTGTCTTCCAGTAGGTGTAGTTGGTTCCATCAAATAGGGGCAGCCTATTAGTGGACTATCTTTCACCATAGTTGGTAAAGATATATTGTGTGGTTGCCATGGATCAGCTCTAGGATGTTAATCCTTTATCAAGAGAACAGAGCTCTGATACCAATTGAAGTTACGTGTAGGCGACTCTAAAGTGGGGTGAATAGAGTTTGTGTCAAAAAAATAACCAATTAAAAATTATCTCTATGCCAAGTCCAGAAGCAATTACCAAAAGAATATATAATCAGAGTAGTAATGCAAAAATTAAGAGAGATCAGAAGAGCATACGCAAACACACCGATATAACTTGGTTTCCCTCGTGGAGGACTAGTCCAGGCCTGAGAACTCTCGCTCAGGATTAAAATCCACTAGTTATGAAATAGGGTACACACGTGCCTTTACTCAGAAGAGCACGCCAACTTCTTACAATTTTACAGAGGCAAAACTTAAAATTGTCCAAGTGACTTCTTTTTAACTCTTGCACAGAAACTTTTAGCTAAATCGCACTGAGCACCTTGGGGCTTAGGAAGTTTTGTGGCGAGTAGATTGGAAGAGTAAGGCTTAGAATGTATAAGGCTTAGAAGATTGAGAGTGAGAGATGATTTAAAATGAGAGAAATCAAGCCCTATATATACTAGTCAGGGAAGGCAGAATTTAGCAAGAATTCTGTCCCAAATATTCAGAAATTCGAATGTTGGACAGCTTGTAGCAGGTTGTTCCTAAAATTTGGGTTGCTAATTTTCAGGGGGCAGAGTTCGGCCCGAGTTCTGCCATAGGTCGGCCCGAACTCTGTCTCCTAGAGACCAGAAGTTCTAAAGGGCTATGGAGCTTTGGTTTGGTTAAGGGATTGTTTAGTTTTGTATGGTGGAGCTTGGAGTAGTAAGTCTAGGGGTTGAGATGACTCAGTACGACTCAACGTACATTTACCTAGACTCAATAAATTGAAAGATTACAGACTGAGAACAAATACATATGCACTATAACAGCTTTGTCGACGACACCTGTCTTTGAGCTTGATACGTTGTATTGGATCGTAGATAATGTTCTTCCTTGAACTTGATGTGTTGTATTGGATCATATCAATTATTATTTTGTTAATTCTCTAAATTAGGTTGACTGTGATCTAGTTTGGGTCAACACTAGTGTAGTTGGAACTTGAGATAAATTGAGTTGAGATGAATTATATATTTTGAACTTGAGATCGGTTAGAATGATATAACTTTCTTGCTTTTGCACGTATTGCATGGTCAATAGATTTGGAAACCTGTGTATGGGTGTTGCTTCACTCGAACGAGTTATGACCGGGGCATCGGGACTGTTCGGCGTAGGAGAGAATTATGTTTGGTATTTATGGTGTACTTAATTTGGACGGATTACGACCGGCTACTGATGTGATATGCTATAATACTAGTAAGTTTAGGATCCATTGGATACTGGGCTAGGAACCCGTACGGGAAGCAATCGTCAGCTTGCATATTAAGATACCAGTCTATTATGATGCAGAACGTCGTGACCTTCATATAGGTAGGGCCGATAGGCTGAGATTAGAATTGGGTGCAGGCGCAGGTCCTGCCACACTTATAACTATGTTTGAGTTGGTTGGTTGGTTGAATGGATGGCTATCGGCGGGCAGGCTTGGCTATTCGAGACAAAGATGTGCACGTACACTATGTTTATCAATATCATGTAGCTAATAATGTTTGTCATATGGACACGGGATTGGACACATTTATGATTCAGTTGTTACTTATAATATGCTTTACTGCTTAATCTTGCCATAAAACTGATCCTATAATAGAAAGATCACATAATAAGAAGCATGCTTTCACTAAACTACTTAGTGTTTATTTAGGCGAGTGGGTCTTAATCGGTATACGAGAGGATAAGTATTGATCCCCCAATGCTTGCAGGTTCAGGGAATGGTCTGCTCATGGTGGAGGTTCGCTTGGATGCGCTGAGGCATGGAGTTCCTTAGCGTTTTGAGGCGTGCAACCGTACTGGGTTCAGCATGCAACATAAAGATTTTTTGTGTAATGCCCCAGTCCCAAAATACTTAGGACCAAGTACGTAGATATGCTAGCTGCACATATATGAAGAATACTCCAATATATGGAATCCTCGTATATGTACATAAGCTATAAATAATATAATTCACAGGCTAGAACACAATAAACTATATCTCATCTACAGCTCAGCACAAAAGATATAATAGTCCAAATAGAATAGATAAGCGAGTCAAAGAGATAGCCGGGTGGACATACCTATACCAAACAGCCATGAAAAATAGTCTCAAATAAACAGGAGTCCGACCTCCTCAAATAAATATAAAAGGAATAATAAGATGTCCATTAAGAGTCTCAAGGAATAAAATAAAGCTAAATATCAGCGGAAGGTGCCTCGTCATCGATGTAGGAAGGATCCAATGCCGAACCGTACTCCAAAGGGAAATTGTCTATGCCTGGAGAGATCACCAGGTCCTCAGAGGAACGTAACATGATACAAGAAAACAACATGCCGTATACACTGTGACATATATAATAAGTAAAAAGAGTGATGCATGCAATAGGGTGCCTAACTGTTCTGCAGTGATAATGTAGTTAAGAACAAACCTTCAACGCATGGACACTCTGGCTAAAGTGGGATTGGTATGGTTCCTCATGGGGTACTAGGGACCTCAAAGCATGACATTCCACGAACATTAGAGGCCAGCATGTAGATGAATAAAGGGTAAGCAAGACCGTATCTCCAGCGGAGCTTCCGATAAATAAAGGAAAGTGCATACGTGGCCCATACGCTAAGGAAATGTTCTCCCCATCCAATGCCTAGTAGGGTCACATCTACGACACATATGAACATCTAGTATCTGCCAAGTCCACTAGTATGCAATTTTATTGGCAGTTACTCCTAACCGTCGCACGCCTCATACGTATCGGTAGCCAGTCGAATATGCCAGTACGTGTCATACATGTGACTCACAATACGTAGTAATCATGTGTCAAGGCCATATAAGATATACCAATACCTCATCATTAATGGGTGGTCACTAGGACTAAGCCAATGCAAGAATAAAATAATTTAAAACGACCGATACAGTCGCTCGCACCCAAGTGTGACTTGGACGCACAACGATATAATCCATGCAGTATATAAATAAAAATTAATATAAATAATTAAAATAAAGTAAAAGTAAATCATAGAGTATGGTGGCAAGATAACTTGCCTGGTGGTGCGGGAATGACACCTCCAATAGTCACAAGCGTTAACAAAAGAAAGTCACAATCCATGAATGGCTTCGGATGCTGAAACTAACATCAAGAACGTTCCTAGTATAAAAGATATATCCAAAAAATGCCTGTCCAAAAGTTCAATTCTGGAACAAGGGCAAAATCGTAATTTATGGTCAAAACGTTGTCCACCGTTGGACCCGTTTTGTACCAAAAAATATGCTAATATCTATGGTCTCTAAAGTCATCAAACTACATGTCTACGGGTCTGGTTGGAGGATACGAACCCAACCGTATATCCAAAGTTGGATTCCAGCGGGCCGTATACAATTTTGCCCATTAGATCTAGTCGCTAGCCCACCAAATAGGTATTCCGGTCGACCTTCTCAGAATCGGACCAAGCATGGCACACAGGGCCAGAAAATCGATTCGGTCCTATTGGCGCAAGTTTCGTCTCGAACCGAAGACTCTACACGAAATTATGGCCTAATTTTTAAAGGGTCGATTTGGGGGTATCTTGACGGATATGTACTGATTTCGTCGCACACGTACAACGAAATCAAGTTTCGTCAGTTCTCACACGTTGACAACATCCATACGCGTCTTTCGATGTTTATGGGTTGCGACCACGTTGCCCAATTTGTCGGGGCGCACGCCATATCGGGAAAAGTTTTCTAAATTTACAGTTTTCAAAAACAAATTTTTCTTAATTTTTAACCATGAATAACTTTCTGTATAATTGACTAAAAATAGATCTACAAGAAGGAGATTGATCTCATATTGGTTGTCTTTAAATATCCTAGGTTAGGTTTGGTAAACTGTTAATTGTTCGATAATAATTTACCTTCTAAATAGGGTCCTGGGAAGCAAATTTTGTTCTGCTTTTGAACAGAAATTTATCGACTTTGCGTCGATTTCATGGGTACCTCGATTAACTATTTTTGAATCTACTTATTGGGAATTGTAAAGGGTCAGGTATGCTTCTAATAGGAATTTTTGGATCACGAAATGATTGATTAGGTGGAAAGAAAAATAACAGTGAAGTCAGGTACCTGGACTTCGATTTGGGCACGCGTAATAGGGGTTTCCTCTGTCCAGGAGTTACGGAGGCTTCTCCGGCGGTTGCTGGTGATCAACGGTGCCGAAAAGGGTTCAGGGAGACACGCAGGTGCTTGGAGAGCTCTGAGCTTCGATGGCGTAGGGTTTTGTTGGATGTGGAGGATGAAAACCTATTCGACAATGTGGGTTCTATATAGGCGACGGCTGTGAGAGTCCTAGGCCAATGGGGATTGGTATACAAATTTGATTTGGCTTTATGAAGGGATTAGGATTATAAATTGATCAAAATTTGAAACAATTTGGAACATATTTGATTGGGAATTAATCTAAATATTTCCGCTGGATCTCTCCTTGTGCATGGGGTTCTCGGTTGAAAATCATGTTTACCATCTCATGAGATTTGAAAAATCTTTATATAACTCTCATATATATAGATCTATGTGTATATATACTTATACAAGTATACCTATACACCGTAAAATCAATATAAAAAAATTTCCTAAAAATTGAAAACTCAAATATCCTTATAAGGTGTGTTTTTGTAGAATTTTTATTTTTTTTTGCAAAGTGATCACCATGTATATAGATCACTTATTACTCATATATTTGAATATATGGATATATATATGCATATACATATATTTTTTTCCTTTTATGCATATATATATTTATATATATATATATATATATATATATATATATATATATATATATATGTATATATATATATTTTATATATATATATATATATATTTTATATATGTGCTAAAATTTTCATAGAAATTCTAAAATCTAGTAAGGCTTTCAAAATGTATTTTAGTAAAATACTTTGAAATCACATATCATAGCAAGTTCATCTACTTGCACTATATAATATATAAAATAACATATATTTGATAACTACACTAGTTACTGATATGAAAACCATAACATGCTAAATAAAATGAATAAATTTTTTTATATAAAAATAGAGGATTTTACATCCTACCCAACTTATAAAAATTTTATCCTCGAAATTATAACTAACCATAGGGGGGTATGCAATGCAATGCGGTATTAAAGGAAACTAACAACTGAAAGTTGTACCCTAAATTTTTCGAACAAATGAGGGTAGTTTATAAAAAGGAAACCACATTGGCTCCATTTCCTATAAGATAAGATATTTTTGGTTCAAGGCCTACCCAACTTATAGAAGTTGGCTAATCGTAAAAGGCGTCGCTACAATACTTCTAAGAAGAACAATTTCTAAAGAGTGGCACGAGAATATTGGACATTTCCAACAGTAGTCACGAACTCTAAGGAGAAAGGCATCCCTATGGTGTTCTCAGTTAATAATACTATAAATTTTTTTTTACTGATTTAACATTACTAACCTATAGTCATATTCCAGCAAAACAGTCGAATTTTTTTTGGTCAAAATATAACTAGGGTAAAAGTACCGAGGGATTTATATTGAATGAATCAATCTTGGATTTAATCTATAACAGCAGGACAAAATCTCGTAGAATCAATCTATACCATCCATACTAGTTTAGGGTAGCCTAGAACAGGTGCTAACTCGAGTGGTTGGGCTAGTTTCGAGTCGGATTGGTTAGATAGATGCCGTAAGTCTGAAAAATGTGCCTTCCGTGACTTTTGTGTATAAGTGGCACCCGGGGACCCAATTGAGTGGCACACTAATGGCATGTGCATAGTAGGTTTCGAGTAGATCATACCTATATATTGGGTTGAAAGAATCGAGTCGAGATTGGGTCTCTAAATGAAGTAGGGAAGTACATCGACATTATGGTAGGGCTTATAGTTTGCCTTTATGACCCAAAAGTCGTATCATGAAAATAAAGTACAAGGGGACATGTTCGAGTGAGACATGATATACCTAGATGAAGGTGGACTCATTTATGTCTTGCATATAAAATTTGTTGGAAGGTAATAGCTAATATTATACTCCGAATATCAAAGTCATGGTAGGGAACACCAAATGATCTAAATAGAGAGAGTAGGAACCAATTTATCTTATTCAATCAGTAATGCTAGTAAATACTATTGAGTGACTTTCGATCTATGCTCTCAAGAATTTTTCTTTCTTGAAAATTTAAAATAAAGACACGATGGGATTGGAAGTATCCAGGGCACGATCTTTGTATCTTACTGGTTGGATTAACGGTATGGTTAAAATACTATCCCTTTTGGGGTGTTGCTAATATCAACTCGTGTCTTAACAATAATAGCGTGTCTACGCCATTACTTATTGCGTTTCTACTCCCGAGATGATCATCTAGATAATTGTCCAATGTTGTTGCTGAGATTATATAATCGTCTAATTAACCAATTTTGGGTTATTCTAGCTGGTACTAAGGCTGGGTTGCTCAAAATATCATTAAGGCGAGGATCAAGCCAATAGAAAATAATCAAAGTAGTTTCAAGAATGATGTGAAACCAAGCAGGATGTATAGGATATAGTCTAGATAAAATCAGAGAACAATATACCTTCGTAATCACGTCATTCGAAGTTTGCCTCGCCAGCACACATCTGGCTGCAATACTTCTGAATCTATACTTTAACGGATGGCCGTAGTGTGTGTCTGCCTTGCCTGTCAATATAGGTTCTCGAACTTATCTTTGGCCAGATCCGTGAGATGGTTTGAATTAACTTTATACTAAGATATAGAAGAAGAAACCAATGTGCTTAGGATATGATTCAAGTAGAAGTCGAGAACATATGTAACCATAATAATGTTATCAAAAAGTCATGCCTCGCCAGTATTTCTCTTGCTGTAAGAAATTTGATTTTGTAATATAAGGATAAATACAATTTCTCAAGCCTTTCCTTGGATCAACCCATAGAACATTTTCTAATATAGTGGAAGGAAATGGGAAGAATTCTCTAGAATATAAAGTATAAGAGTTCTAGTGAATCCTAGGAATGGTGGTAACATAATCAACTGTATCCCTATTTAAAAGAAGATAATATTCCTATGACCTTGGATTTCAAGAAGGTGACAAACATCGCAGAGTAAGGATATATTTTTTTGTCGTGGTATGCCTTAAGGTTATATGGAAAATTAATGATGAGGAATCATTAGGTACTCCTATTGATATCAAGTTTCTCGGGAAAAATAGTTTACTAGTTCCGAGGTCATTGTATATCGAAAAAGTTCTCTCTTAGTCATTCGTAATACCAAAAATTTAGAAAACAAATGACAATGAATCTAATTTTCAGGGAATGGTAAGTAACCCCAAAATGTAAATGGCTAAGATAATGACTAACTAGGGAAGGTGTGGCTCTTGTGTCAAAAATCATGATAGCAGGAAATGTGACAACTAAAACCATACCTTCTATGATTTTTACTTATGTTTCTACATTCTCTACTGCTAGCGAGAAGGCCTGTCCGTAATTCTGACCGGGGTCCTGAGCTCTAGCCCTGTCGTAATGCACTGGCTGGGGAGGTAATGGTGGGCGTGGTGCTACTGCTATTGGAGTCATCAGCCTCGGTACCTGCTGAACTATGGCCTGCTGCTTAGGACAATCTTTTATTTTGTGCCGTCCTGACCCGCATCTTAAGCATAGTCCAAGTCGAGTTCGACAATCCTTCAGGATGTGTCCCAGCTTCCCGTAATAGTTGCAGGTGGGCTTCTGGTATGGTGTGGGCTTCTGCTGTGGCTGTGCCATAGGCCTTATGATCGGTCTGTCCTGGGTCACACTAGCTGGTATAACTACTGGTTTATGGCGTCCATGTGTATGTTTTTGATCCTTGCGAAGAAGTTCCTGAGTACGTGCTTCCTCCAAAACAGCTATATGAGAGACTCGAGACTGGCTGGTGGTTTAAGCCTTGAGCTCTGGTACAAGCCCCTGATGGAATCTTTTTGCCTTCTCCCGCTCTGTCGGGATCAATGCAGCTCAAAATCTACTCAGGCAACTAAACTCTGCATCGTACTCATCTACCGATATATTTCCTTGCTTCAGATGAAGGAACTGGTCGTAGAGTGCATCTCGAACGTAGATGGGGAGGAATCTCTCATAGAAAAGGTTATAGAACTCCTCCCATGTAATCCTAGTGCCTAATCGTCTTTCTTCAGCCTTCCACCAGTGGGGAGCATTGTCTTCTAAGAGTAGGTCCACCGCTGTCATCCGATCATGTGCTGGCAACTGAGATGCCTTCAGTAACTTCTCTGTATTGATCAGCCATGCGAAGACTTCTAATGGTTTCTCAGTACCTCTCAAGGGCTTGGGGTGCATATCCATGAAGTTCTTGATAGAGCCTTCATAAAGATGTAGAGCTAGTGCTGGTATCGGTGTCGGAGGTGGAGGTGGGGGCCTAGTCAGTGCTGCCATCATAGTCTGTCTCATCAGCTCTGTCTGCTGCCACTGAGCCTGCATCATGGCGTACATGAACTGAGTAGTGGGGTTCCCATCAGTCGGTGGTGGAGGCATCCGAGGTCCGGACTGTGTTGGGAACTGCTGAGAGAATGGTGGAGGTGGTGGTAGTGGCAAATTCCCTCCTAATGGTACTGTAGTGGTCTGCCCTGTCTGGTTAGCTGGGGGTGCTTGAGTCTCCTGGTGCACCGTCGACGGGGTCGTGGTAGGCTGCGACTTTCCTGGCTGGTTCGGGGTCACCGGAGTCATGGGAGGATTTTGTTTCTCTTGGGTAGCCGCTTCACCAGATGTGAGGGCTAAGGTAGAGGTACGTCCGCTTCTTAGATTCATACTGTTGGCACGAAAATAGGATAATCGTTAGGAAGGGTTAGATATGAGGCAATTCAAGCAATCAAGGAGAGTTCAAAAATTTGAAGTCAAAGAAAGATAGTCAATAGTGGATGAGATACTATTCCTATTCCTATATGCAGGCTTGCTGGGCATAGTCATGTAACCCAACAATATTTTCTGACCTGCCTGGGCCACGATAAAAACATGTAACGCCCCAGTCCCAAAATACTTAGGACCAAGTACGTAGACATGCCAGCTACACATATACGAAGAATACTCCAATATATGAAATCCTCGTATATGTACATAAGCTGTAAATAATATAATTCACAGGCCAGAACACAATAAACTATATCTCATCCACAGCTCAACATAAAAGATATAAGAGTCCAGATAGAATAGATAAACGAGTCAAAGAGATAGCCGGGTGGACATACCCACACCAAACAGCCATGAAAAATAGTCTCAAATAAACCGGAGTCCGACTCCTCAAATAAACATAAAAGGAATAATAAGATATCCACTAAGAGTCTTAAAGAATAAAATAAAGCTAGATATCAGTGGGAGGTGCCTCGTCATCGATGTAGGAAGGATCCAATACTGAACCGTACTCCTGCGGGAAATCGTCTATACCTAGAGAGATCACCAGGTCCTCAGAGGAACGTAATAAGATACAAGAAAAGACATGCCATATACACTGTGATATATATAATAAGTAAAAAGAGTGATGCATGCAATATAGTGCCTAACCGTTCTACAAAGATAATACAGTTAAGAACAAACCTTCAACGCATGAAAAATCTGGCTAAAGTGGGATTGGTATGTGTAACGCCCCAGTCCCAAAATACTTAGGAATAGGTACGTATCCATGCCAGCTGCATACATACGAAATCTACTCCAATATATGGAAACTCGTATGTATACATAAGCTGTATAATATAGTAATCCAGGACAAACTAAATCTCATCCACAATGAAAAGAATAATAGTATAAATCAACTTGAATATTTATGGTACATTCGTTGGACGGAGACAAAGTCCACTACCAACTATCAAAAGGAGATAAAGTATACAAAAAAATAATCTATGAGAGTATCAAGACGAACCAAGAGCGATCATCTTCGAAGAAATAGAGACGTCCACAATCTTGGCTAGAACACCTACAGTAAACCATGAAAGCACACACCTGGAGAGATAACCAGGTCCTCAGAGGGACGTAACAAGATACAAGAAGAACATGCCAATATAACTGCAATATAAATACTATAAAACTACAACACAACTGGGTTCCTAACCATTTATGTAATATGCACTTTGAGGACAACGTTCTATGCAGGATCTTAGGTGTTCAACATAGATAGAGAGAGAATGGTAGTAGGTAGCGCTCATAAGAGACACTATCGACCATGGACAGAAAGTAGCGCTCATACGAGAACTATCGGCCCCGGGGCAGTAAGTAGCGCTCATCCGAGATACTATCGGTCCAAATCTATGTGTACTGAACATGTAGCCCCTACGCTAATAACTGTCCCCTCTCCCCAATGATGCTGTACATGCATCGTAACCACGACACACCAACACATGTCGTTTCCACCACACGATTTTATAATAGATAACTGTCAAGTCTTCTAACATGTATCTATTGACAGTTATTCCTACGCATGCTCACGGGTGATCAGTCAACATGCAAGTGACCACTGTATGATACTTACAACTCACACACAACTCGTGATACAATCGTGACAAAGTCAATGACATGCACCCTATTGACGGAAGTCTCTTAACTTTAGGTCCACAAGCAAAAGAAAATAATAAACAAGAAATATAGATACAATAAATGAAATAAAATGCAACTAAATGTAATCAGTAAAGATGGCAAGGTATCTTGCCTGAGGTTATGTGCAAAAGAGAATAATCCAGTAGCTCGAACCGGCAAATAAACAAAGCAAGGAAAGCCAAATCCCGAAGATGACTCCGGATGCTGCAACAAACATCACGAACGAGTTTGGAATATAAGATATACCTAGAAAATGTCTGTCTAAAAGTTAAATTCTGAAACAGCAGCAAAATTATAATTTTGGGTCAAAACGATGTCCACCGTTGGACCCGCTATGCACCGAAATACGTGCCAATATCTACGGTCTCTAAAGTTGTCAAACTATATGTCTACAGATTTGTTTTTATGAGATGAACCCAACGGTATGTCCAATTTTTTATTCCGGTGGTCCGTGCACAAAATCGTCCGTTGAGTGGGATTGTGGGCCCACTAAAATGGCGTCCCGATCAACCTTCTCAGAATTGAACCAAATTTGGCTCACAGGAGCAAAAAAATATTTTGAGTCCAATGGCGCAAGTTTTGTCGCGATTTGATGGGTGTACACGAAGTTGTGACTTAATTTGCAAAGGGTCGATACAGGAGTATCTCGACGGATACGCACTGATTTCGTCGCGCACATGCAACGAAAAATCGGATTCCGTCAGTTCCCACACATCGACAACATCCATACACGCCTTTCGATGCATATAGTTCGCGACCACGTCGCCCGATTTGTCGGGACGGACGCTGTATCGGGGTATTTTTCTAATTTTTGAAAACAAAATTTATAATTTTTCGTGAAACTTTAACAACGTATAACTTTCTACATACTAGATGAAAGGTGAATCCAGAAGTTGCGTTACAATCTCGGTTATGTTGTCTTTGACTGTCTTCAATTAGTTTCTATAAAATCCTATTGTATAGATATAGAAGTGGCCGACAAGTTGGTGTTTTGAAACAATTTTTAATATTCCAGAAAAGTAGTTTTTATCCAATTCATCCCGATTTTTCGAGCAAGTTGTATGGCCATGTCCAAAATCCACCTGGGGATCTCGAAGAGGGTCATGTGGGCTTTCTACACGAATTTACGGATCTAAAAACGGATTTAAAATGAAGGAGAAATCGAATAGAGAAGTCGAATACCTCGATGTTAAATTCTATCGTTGTCGTCGTTTGTTGTTGTTGTCGTCGCGACCGCGAGGTGCTGCTCGGCCGAGGCTGGACGAGGGAGATACAGGGTAAGCGGAGGAGAGAGGAGAAAGGAGGGAGGAAAGATTAGGTTTTTGGTGCTTGCTGCTTGCTCCTTTTGGTGGGCGGCTAGCTAGAGCTGCTCCTGCTGCTTTCAATTGTTTGGGTGGTGGGTTCCCACATGGTGGGGCCGACCACTCATTGCCTTTTATTTAACAAACCTTTTTAACCCTTTATATATATATATATATATATATATATATATATATATATACACCATAATCTATTAAAACCAAATAATAAATTTAATATTATCTATCCAAATATTGAATATATATTTAAACATATCTACATGTATATATAAATTCAATTCACAATAAATCCACTCAAAATAATAATAATATCTTAATAAAATAAACATGTTTAATAAATCTCCACAAAATAACTTTAATAATAGTAAATTAATAAAATTATACCACTGGGTGAACTTATACCGTACACCCTTATCCGGGTTCAAAAATTGTACAAAGTGTTGCACAATATTATTTAATAAAAAAATACCAATAATTGTACAAATAATTAAATAATTAGGAATTGTACATAAAGTTCTAAAATAATTTAGGAAATATTTGTACATATATAAAATAGGCCTACAAGGCCACAATTGGTCACACTACATGCTTACATGGGATTGGGTTCGGTCCGGGCCCTAGTTCGAGCTGGTTTGGTCCAACCGAGTCTCTTAAATGTCAAAATTTTAAATTGATAAACAATTAATTTATCGGTAGAGGATAAGTCACAACTTGGCCTGGTTTTCCTAGGTCGGACATCACCATGGCTAGGCTTCTCCAGTATGGCTAGTACACTAGTCAAGGCATACTACTACATCTTTCCTGCCAAAGTTTATGGTCATCTTGTGCTCCAAAACTCAAACAATGGCTAAGGTCATTTTTAATAATTAATAAAAACCATAAATTGTATAAATTTATTTTTAAGTCTAATAAAATAATAAAAATAATAATACAAAAATTAGGGGTTTTACATCCTACCCAACATACAAGTATTTTGTCCTCGAAATTTAGGATTAATAGGGTAGATAGGATTGAGGGATAGGAAGAGTTCGTCAATTACCAAAATATAATTAAATTTTGGAGGCGGCGATAAAACAGTGTTCAACATAACTATGCATTAGGAACTTGTCAATTCGACACACACAAAATTCATCAGGGTTATAGGATTGATTGAGGGTCGCTAGCAAAGGCAGGAAACTTGGTTAACACGAACTAAAGAGTAGCAAAAAATTCGGTATTTCAAAGAAAATAATTTGACGATTGGGATATGTGGTTCCCTGAGAGAAAACTGGATACTAATCGTCTTGGTTGAGTGTTGGATTTAAGTGAACGATTAGAATCATTCTCGAGTGCTCAAGAATAATTGGAAGGGCACGATAACAATTCTAGTGTTGAGGATTGAGGAGTAGTTAAAGGCGAGGATATAGCCCACATGAGTCGGTCGGTGGTTATCTGCATTTCGTGTATAAATAACTGATAGGGCAACCAAAGATGATTCCTTGAGTCTATCTAGCATGTAAAGTGCCTTGTCTTTCCATAATAAGTAAAAGACAAGAACAACAAAGGTTTCAAAGACGACTATTGAGTACGAATGCGGGGTTCATAGGCGACAAAAATAATTCAAAAGAGAATTGCCAAGGCTGTCGCGGATGAGACTCTAAGGCAAGTTTAACTATGTCTCCATCTACGTAGTATGATATATAAAAAGCGAACCGAAGTGCAATATGTCACGCCCCGCTCCCGTAGGAGCGATCGTCCTTGCTAAGGCGTGATGCCGCACGAGCTATATTGCGCTCGTGTAAGGCGGGTTCCATAACGGCAGATTTCAGCGGCTGCGACGGGGTCGTCGCACAGAAGTCCTATGAAGAGACATTGAATAATAGCAGCAGAAATTAGAACAAAACACAAGTTTCAAAGAAGCTCTTTATTGATATTGAAACAAAGGTTACAATGGGCGCAAGGCCAAGTTTACAAGTCTCTCAAGCACACTCAAGCTCACATTACAAGTCACTCAGCTCTCTCATCTATCAATTACAACTCTTGAGCCAGCGGATGCTTCGAAAGGCGACGTCCATACATAATGTCCCGTATAAGTCTTTACTCCATGCGGTTGCACGCTTCGAATTGCCAAAGAACTCCGTGCCTCGACGCATCCAAGCGAGCTCCGCACCACGAGCTTCTACCTGGCATGCATATGAAAACTATGTAGGTGTTAGTGCTTAACTGTACTGGTGGAATGAGCTCCTCGCTCACCCATACAAAATCGATACGTTTGATTTACTTTGTGCAACATAGTCCCTTCTTATCAATTGTCTTTCTACTCTTGCCTTACGATCAGTTTTAGGACCAACGCCTTGGCCTATTCTGTGTCTCAAGACCCTTCTCGTGCCAACAACGTTAATCTATCGAGTCGTGTTTGCCTTACGACTTAAAATCAGAGACGCAACTACGCAATAGACTCCATTTTCGAGTGACCGTGCTATAAACCCTTGCTGAGGCGTGCCTCACAACTCAGTCAGACTTAACCATATCGCCGCCTCGCGGCCCTTGCTACTTTGATCTCCACCGACCCAATCAAGACTTGTGGGTTAAGTGTCACTCGACGGACTTTACTTACGGCATCTTCTGACATAAACTCAAGACATCTCAATCATAACATGCAACTTATATGCCGACAATATAAGACTCGACGCCTCATCTCGTGCCGAAGCATGTCGCCTACATTGCGACCAAATCTTAGGCCCAATATTGTATTCAAACTATACACACACATTCAACTCGACTCCTTGATATAGTGCACTCCATACTCGACTCAATCCAAAGGCACACTCGCGGATTGCCGTCTGTGCTGACTCATCTATATGAGGTCACTAGCATGACAAGCTATCCTGGACTATAGCTTTTGTTAATCGGGACCCTTTCAGCGCAAGTAGCGAGCCCCGTTGCAAGTCCCCGCTTAACCTGTGCTATCACCCTATCACCCCACAGCTATACTGTATTTCCTCCTAGGCTGAGTCGGTCCCGTGGCCCCGGGTTGTCGCTCGAGGAAACTCTCCTTCAAACCAATATCAAGACTTCTATCCTTGAGATCCCCAGACGACCCACGGTCGCGAGCCTTCTTCCTTGATGCTCCTTGAGATCCCTCAACGACCCACGGTCGCGAGCCTTCTCCCTTGATGCTCCGAGATCCCTCGACGACCCACGGCCGTGAGCCTTCTCCCTGTTACCATATTATTTCATTAAACTCAATGCCTATTCGATAGTCCTTCCTTTAAAATCATTAAATCAACCGTGGTTCATGCCTTAAACACTAAGTCTGTGCATCGTGCCTTAAGCCAATAGTGCTCTATGCGACGCATCCTGCCCAAGTCGACGGGCCTTGAGATCGTGGGACTACTTAACTTTGATAAACCGCGAAAGAGCGGGACGGTACTTGTAATGTCTTAGGTCGACCGGCATATGTCACGACCCGTACCCGTTTTTGGATACGAAGCGTGTCCAAGCCCAGCTACGCATCGAGCGGACCCATCCGCCCATCTCGAATACGTAAACGCTGTCAAGGCTATGGTTTACTGCCAAATCATGGCAATGCAATCTTATCTCAATCCATAATAAGAATAGAAACATGAATGAACACTATGGGTCTGGTTTGCAGCCCACTAGCATAAATGTCCGATAAGACTCTAAGAAATATAACGAGAGTCTACAACTGAAACCAGGAACACGATATCTCATGATAAGGAATGAAAAAGCACGAGCGGATAATAAACTCAATAACAATACCAGAATCCCACAATGTATCATCACGTCTGCCATCCAGAACTACTAGCTAACTCCATGCAACCGCTAAACCTGAAGAGATCATCAGGTCCTCAGAGGACATAGCAAGATACATAATATACATGCCTATCTAACAGTTTTACCATGCATAAGGAAATAAACAAGAAAGAACAAGGACAAGACAAATGACTACGAACACAAACATGAACACAAATGCGAACACGAATACGAACACTAGAACAACTACGTATAAATGAACTGCCGGATGAACGATAATCACGAGATCAATGGAAGAAACCAAACCCTCATCCCGAGTGTGGACTCACGGGTTTGAACTAAACACTAACCCTCATCCCGAGTGTGGACTCTCTGGTTAGTACTAACCGTCGTCCTGAGTGTGGACTCTCTGGTTAGTTCACGGCAAGGCACCCTCGTCCCGAGTGTGGACTCTC
Source organism: Iris pallida (assembly GCA_029216955.1). Lineage (NCBI taxonomy): Eukaryota > Viridiplantae > Streptophyta > Magnoliopsida > Asparagales > Iridaceae > Iris > Iris pallida. The sequence goes on from JANAVB010022800.1 coordinate 9,282,925, forward strand.
TGGTATAAATACTACATCCTCGTCCCGTGTGTAGACTCTCTGATGTAAACACCCGTTCTGAGCGTGGACTCTCTGGTGCAAGTCAAGTCAAGTCAAGTCTACACCCTCGTCCCGAGCGTGGACTCTCTGGTGCAAGTCAAGTCAAGTCAAGTCTACACCCTCGTCCCGAGCGTGGACTATCTGGTGCAAATAATCGACATCCTAGTCCCTAGCGTGGACTCACGGATGTAAACAGATCAAGGAAAACACCCTCGTCCCATGTGTGGACTCTCTGGTGCCAAGAAAACAATGTCAAGGATTTAGCAGTTCACTTACACGTACTCGTTCTATGACACTCAAGCAAGGTACTGACGAGAACTCCAAATGTGAAACACAAGGCCAAAACATGAACATGGCTATAAAAATAAACAACTCCACAGAAAATAAAACGAAAGTACATGTCCATAAACAATCAAATAACTGAAAAACGAAAGAAATACATGTAAGTAAAACTGTAGAGGAAGGCAAGGTATACTTGCCTGGAGGTTGCACGCAGATCCAATAACAATCTAGTCCACTGCTAAGCCATAGGTCCAAATCATCACAACTGTCTCCGAAAGCTGAAACAGACAATACCAACAGTCTCAGAATAGTCGAATTAGCTAGGATTGCCTGTCCTTAAGTCCAATTCTGAACACAAGGGCAAAACGGTAATTTTGGGCAAAAATGATATCCGTCGTTGGACCCGCTTTGCACCGAAAAGTGTGCCAAAGTCAATGGTCTCTAAAGTCGTAAAACTACATGTCTACGGATTCAGTTTTTCGATACGAATCCAACGGTCTGTCCAATTTTGGATTCCGGCGGGCCGTGCACAAAATCACCCGTTGAGTCGGACCGGAGGGCCCACGATACGGCAATTTTATCAACTGTCTCAGAATCGGACCAAACTTGGCATACAGGACCAAAAAAACGATATGATCCTGTTGGAGCAAGTTTTGTTTCGATCTGATGAGCGTGCACAAAGTAATTAGGAAATTTGCACAGAGACCGATACGGTGAATTTTGACGGATACGTATCAAATTCGTCGCGCACACGCGACCAATTTGAATTCCGCCAAAGCACACACGACCACGAAGCCGTTACGCAACTTTCGATGCTTTCGGTTCGCGATCACGTCGCCCAGTTTGGCGGGACGCACGTCGTGTGGAACAATTTTCTAGTTTTTGAAACAGGTTTTTCATGATTTTCGACATCACCTAACTTCTCGTACAATAGATGAAAATAGTTCTACAAGAAGCGTCTTAATCTCGTATACGTTGTCAATATAAGTGTTTAAATAGAATTTTATGTTCAACGATCTCCTGCCCGAAAATCGACTTCCAAACAGGGTGTTGGGCTATTTCTGCTCTGCCCTGTTTTTCGAGAGAATCGTGTTTTTCTCTTAAGTTTATCTCGATTTTCCTTCTAATCTGGGTCGACTCATTACAAACTAATTGGAGGAGTTCCTAGATGGTCATATAGGTATCCTATAGAATTTTACGAAGTCGAATTCCGTGGAGTATTCAGGGAGATATGCGATGACGAAGTCGTACCTTTTCGCTCGTAACCTACTGCTGCTGCTGTCAATGCCGTTCTTCGTGCGCGCGCACGCGTTGGCCCTGGCCCCGGCGACGGCGCGCAGGGTGGCGCGCGGTTGCGCCCAGGCTGGGGGTGGTGGCGCGCTATTAGGGTTACAGTTTGCTTGATTTCTATCTCGCTCGAGCGCTTTTATATGCATGCTCTGTTCTGTACATATCCGTGGGGAGGGGGTTTTACTGGCTCGGCCAGTAGCTGGGTTCCCCCTATACATTTAATTAAGTATACTAAATACATATCCTTGTATATATAATTATTTATATACATACATATATATACGCCTATATACATGTATATACATTCACATATATTCTTTTATACATGTATACATTCACATATATTCTTTTATATATATATATATATATATATATATTATATATATATATATATATATATATATATATCTATATATATAATAATATATATAATCCCATATACACCTATATATACGTAACCTATATATAATATACTTAATATACATTTACATCTACACATATTTATGTATATTTATATATACATACACATGTACACTATTATATAATAATTATATACCACACATAAACACGTATATGTAATATATATATACAAACACATTTATTATATTAATAATTGTATTTACAAACACAAACACGTATATAGTATATATTTTATATATACATGCCCACAACTCATGTATAATATATATATATATATATATATGTATACGTATACGTATACGTATAAATTATAAATCTCGATATAACCATTAAATGACAATATAATCCTTATACAATCTCCACAAAAACCCAATTAAATCCCAATAACAATTATTCCAAGGATAGGGCCTACCTACATAGATATGGACACATATACAATAATATTTATTTATATAAATAAACATAATCAATAATAGTAAAGTAAAAATTCGTTTAATAAATACGTCAAAATTATTAATAATAATATTAATCCTAATAACACTGAAATTAAATCAATAATATATCACGGTGAACTCATCAACCACCCCATTTATTCGGCTCCAGAAATCGTACAATATTCTAAACGCTATTTAATAACAATAATATCTATATTCTACCCATATCAATTATTTAGTAAATAATTGCCAATTCCTAATATATACAAAATATTTGAATTTACAAAACATGTCTACAAGGTCGCATTTGATCCCACTACATGCCTACCCGGGCTTGGTTTCGGTTCGGACCCAATTCGGGCTAAGTTGGTACAATCGGGTCATCTAAAATCAATATATCTAATTAATAAATAAATAATTCATCGGTAAGGGTTAAGTCGTAACTTGGCCTGGTTTTCTTAGTTAGGACGTCGCTATGATTCGGCTTTCCCTACCAGGGCTAATACACTAGTCAAAGCACGCCATTACACTATCCGTGCCACGATTCCTAGTCGTCTGATACTTCAAACTCAACCATGGCTAAAATCATCTACCGTAAAAACTAACTAAATAATTATTTATAAAAAATTCTAAATCACTATTTAAAACAAATAAATAATAAAAATATTTCAAAGAAAATTCGGGAAGGGAGGCTACAAATCTACCCACCTTAAAATAATTTCGTCCTCGAAATTCCAATCCATAACTATTTCTAAAATCAAAGTCTACTATCACTTGAATCTCCTCAAATTTAATTCCTCACAATATTTTATAACCAAGAATATTTGAGGACTTCTACCCACCTTTGGTCACACTACTCCCTTGAAACACAGGTAACTAAAATCATATAATCTTCTAACTAGTGACTAAAAATTCTACCAAGACTATCTAGGACATATGTACCTATAATCCCTCATATATTAAACAACCAATATTTAATAGTCAAGCAATATTATACTATAAATTAAGAATTTCTGATAAATCTTAGATAGCACGATCAATCGTCACACCGAATAAAAGGGACGAGAATCAATGGCACAGGAAGCAAGAAAGTATAATTGAGAGCAAATATAGAGTTTTCAAGGACGTAGAGAATTTCTTGGAGAATTTCCAAAGCAGAGTGGATTGAGATTTCTAAGGTCTAGTCAAGGTCGCAGGCTCGTACCAGTACAGTTACGTAATCGGTACGATATGCTCTGACCTGCATGGGCTACCACAAAAACTTGTCACGACCCGCACCCGCTTTTCGGATATGAAGCGTGTCCAAGCCCAGCTACGCTTCGAGCGGACTCCAGCCTATCTCGAATACGTAAATGCTGTCAAGGCTATGGTTTACTTCCAAATCATGGTAATGCAATCTATATCTCATCCACAATAAGAATATGAAACATGAATGAACACTATGGGTCGTGGTCTGCAGCCCACTAGCATAAATGTTCGATAAGACTCTAAGGAATATAACGAGAGTCTACAACTGAAACAAGGAACATGATATCTCATGATAAGGAATGAAAAAGCACGAGCGGATATATAAACTCAATAACAATACCTGAATCCCGCAATGTATCATCACGTCTGCCATCCAAAAACTACTAGCTAACTCCATGCAACCGCTAAACCTAAAGAGATCATCAGGTCCTCAGAGGACATAGCAAGATACATAATATACATGCCTATCTAACAGTTTTACCATGCGCAAGAAAATAAATAAGAAAGAACAAGGACAAGACAAATAACTACGAACACAAATACGAACACGAATACGAACACGAATATGAACACGAATACGAACACTAGAACAACTACGTATAAATGAACTGCCGGATGAACGATAATCACGAGATCAATGGAAGAAACCAAACCCTCATCCCGAGTGTGGACTCACGGTTTGAACTAAACACTAACCCTCATCCCGAGTGTGGACTCTCTGGTTAGTACTAACCCTCGTCCCGAGTGTGGACTCTCTGGTTAGTTCACGGTAAGGCACCCTCGTCCCGAGTGTGGACTCTCTGGTACAAATACTATATCCTCGTCCCGTGTGTGGACTCTCTGATGTAAACACCCTCGTCCCGAGCGTGGACTCTCTGGTGCAAGTCAAGTCAAGTCATGTCTACACCCGCGTCCCGAGCGTGAACTCTCTGGTGCAAGTCAAGTCAAGTCAAGTCGACACCCTCGTCCCGAGCGTGGACTCTCTGGTGCAAATAATCGACATCCTAGTCCCTAGCGTGGACTCACGGATGTAACAGATCAAGGAAAACACCCTCGTCCCGTGTGTGGACTCTCTGGTGCCAAGGAAACAATGTCAAGGATTTAGCAGTTCACTTACACGTACTCGTTCTATGACACGACTCAAGCAAGGTACTGACGAGAACTCCAAATGTGAAACACAAGGCCAAAATATGAATATGGCTATAAACAATAAAAACACACTCCATAGAAAATATACGAAAACTACATATCCATAAACAATCAAATAACTGAAAAATGAAAGAAAATACTTGTAAGTAAAACTGTAGAGGAAGGCAAGGTATACTTGCCTGGAGGTTGCACGCAGATCCAATAACAATCTAGTCCACTACTAAGCCATAGGTCCAAATCATCACAACTGTCTCCGAAAGCTGAACAGACAATGCCAACATCTTAGAATAGTCAAATTAGTTAGGATTGCCTGTTCTTAAGTCCAATTCTGAACACAAGGGCAAAACGGTAATTTTGGGCAAAAACGATATCCGTCGTTGGACCCGCTTTGTACCGAAAAGCGTGCCAAAGTCAATGGTCTCTAAAGTCGTCAAACTATATGTCTACAGATCCAGTTTTTCGATACGAATCCAATGGTATGTCCAATTTTGGATTCCGGCGGGCCGTGCACAAATCACCCGTTGAGTCGGACCGGGGGCCCGCGATACGGTAATTTTATCAACTGTCTCAGAATTCGACCAAACTTGGCATACAGGACCAAAAAGATACGGTCCTATTGGCAAGTTTCATCTCGATCTGACGAGCATGCAAAAGAATTAGAGAATTTGCATAGAGGCCGGTACGGTAAATTTTGACGGATACGCATCAAATTCGTCGCGCACACGCGACCAATTTGAATTCCGCCAAAGCCCACACGACTACGAAGCCGTTACGCAACTTTCGATGCTTTCAGTTCGCGACCATGTCGCCCGGTTTGGCGGGACGCACGTCGTGTGGAACAATTTTTAGTTTTGAAACAGGTTTTCATGATTTTCGACATCACCTAACTTCTCGTACAATAGATGAAAAATAGTTCTACAAGAAGCTTCTTAATCTCGTATATGTTGTCAATATAAGTGTTTAAATAGAATTTTATGTTCAACGATCTCCTTCCCGGAAATTGGCTTCCAAACAGGGTGTTGGGCTGTTTCTGCTCTGCCCTGTTTTTCGAGAGAATCGAGTTTTTCTCTCAAGTTCATCTCGATTTCCCTTCTAATCTGGGTCGACTCATTACAAACTAATTGGAGGATTTCCTAGATGGTCATATAGGTATCCTATAGAATTTTACGAAGTCAAATTCCCTGGAGTATTCAGGGAGATATGCGATGACGAAGTCGTACCTTTTCGCTCGTAACCTACTGGCTGCTGTCAATGCCGTTCTTCGCGCGCACGCAGCGTCGGCCCTGGCCAGCCGGCGACGGTGCACAGGGCGGCGCGCGGTTGCGCCCAGGCTGGGGGTGGTGGCGCGCTATTAGGGTTACGGTTTGCTTGATTTCCATCTCGCTCGAGCGCTTATATATGCGTGCTCTGTTCTGTACATATCCGTGGGGAGGGGGTTTTACTGGCTCGGCCAGTAGCTGGGTTTTCCCGGGCTTGTGGGCCGGGCCAGAGAGGCCTGCTACTGCCTCCCCCTATACATTTAATTAGTATACTAACATACTTATATATAATTATTTATATACAACATATATATATGCCTATATATACATGATACATTCACATAATTCTTTATAATAGAATATATATATATATATAGATAATATATATAATATTATATATATATATATATATATATATATATATAATCCCATATACACCTATATATACGTACCTATATATAATATACTTATATACATTTACATCTACACATTTATGTATATTATATATACATGCACACAGTACACTATATATATAATTATATACATACACATAAACACGTATATGTAATATATATATACAAAACATTTATTATATTAATATGTATTTAAAACACACACACGTATATATAGTATATATATATGTATACGTATACGTACATACGTATAAATTATAAATCTCGATATAACCATTAAATATGACAATATAATCCTTATATACAATCTCCACAAAAACCCAATTAATTCCAATAACAATTATTCCAAGGATGGGCCTACCTACATAGATATGGACACATATACAATAATATTATTATATAAAATAAACATAATCAATAATAGTAAAGTAAAAAATTCGTTTAAAATACGTCAAAATTATTAATAATAATATTAATCCTAATAACACTGAAATTAAATCAATAATATATCGCGGTGAACTCATCAACCACCCATTTATTCGGCTCCAGAAAATCGTACAATATTCTAAACGCTATTTAATAACAATAATCTATATTCTACCCATATCAATTATTTAGTAAATAATTGCCAATTCCTAATATATACAAAATATTTGTATTTACAAAACATGTCTACAAGGTCGTATTTGGTCCCACTATATGCCTACCCGGGCTTGGTTTCGGTTCGGACCCAATTCGGACTAAGTTGGTACAATCGGGTCATCTAAAATCAATATATCTAATTAATAAATAAATAATTTATCGGTAAGGGTTAAGTCGCAACTTGGCCTGTTTTCTTAGTTAGGACGTCGCTATGATTCGCTTTCCCTACCAGGGCTAATACACTAGTCAAAGAACGCCATTACACTATCCGTGCCACGATTCCTAGTCGTCTGGTACTTCAAAACTCAACCATGGCTAAAATCATCTACCGTAAAAACTAACTAAATAATTATTTATAAAAAAAATTCTAAAATCACTATTTAAAACAAATAAATAATAAAAATATTTCAAAAAAATTCGGGAAGGGAGGCTACAGCATAACATTACCTAACTTAACTTCGTAACAACTTAACGAGCAAAGGCTGCGTCAAGCTTTGCCTTAACGGATCGTGCCGTGCACGCATCCAACTTGAACGACCAAGTCCCTCAGGTGCCTAGACTTAGGTCACAAGCCGCTCAGCGCAACTTTAACTTATGGGCAAGCCAAGGCTATGCCAAGCCTTGGACGACGGACCCGTGCATGCTTTATGAAGCATTCATGCGGGCGACGCCTATGACTTAGGCTACGATCATAACTTTGCCTACTCAACCAATTTTCTTCTTCCAAGCCACGGACGAAGGATCGAGTGTCATTTTCAAAGTACGCCGTGCACCAGCTCTAAGCCGACCGTTGGACCTTTCTATATTCTAACTCAATTCGACCCGTCGGGATTATTCCCTTTAGCTATGTGGATTCATCTCTTTTATTATCAAGCCTACTTGTGCAAGTTAAAAACATGCGATTTATTATGTGAAGGCTAAGATGAGGCAAGTTCACCGAAACTACCCCACCTGAGCGAGCAGTCGCCTTGACCGAGCGATGCCTTCGAGCAGCCGTTGCAAGGCTAAGTCCGAACGCCGTTGGCATTTTGATTCCTCCGATTGACTGAACGGGACGGGGTACTACATTACACCACTCAGAAAAAGTTTCGTCCTCGAAACTAACTGAGTGTACTTATCGACTTATCACTTTCTCAACATTCAAGGACTCTCGTACATACTACTCCTACGCGTTCCCTCAAATCCGAGCCACGCTCGTGCTATTCATAATTTTCTTCTAAACTTACGATCTCAAAATCCTTGACACCTTTCCGTTCCTCAAATCTCACTTGATTCAACGTATCATTTAGTTGGATCGTGCACATATTCTAGGCGTCCCCAAAATATATGCATTTCAGCCAAGCCTCGTGATAAAGAATCCACCATCACCACTAGAGTCGGATCATGCACAAATTTGGGCGTCCCTGATATACATGCATGTCAACCGATACTCGCGAGTGGTGCCTCCACAATCCTACCATTTCGCACTCGAACGTCTGTCTAACCGCTAGGCTATGTCTTTCCGTTAGTACTGGAATCATAGTTCCCAAACAACGATATCAACACTGACCCCATCCTAAGGTCAAACCAAATCGATTTTCTACCCAAGCTCGTATCACTCCGATTTCTAAACATCGAGCATCGATTTTCTACACAGATCCCAAATTTGTCGCACGGGGTCTGAGTCATTCAGCAAAGCCATCCTACGACAACTCACGTTCAACCAATTTTACGACGTATCAAAATCACTCATTCAATAAGTCATTTTGTATAGTCTATCCCTACAAAAATGTTCGATATAGTTTGCTTATCAATCCTTCTCAATTCAAGCACGCTATGACACAATTTAGTCGCTAACCAAAATTTCACATTCCACATTTCTTAAGTCATTCATCCCAATTCACGTAATCGATCACAAGGTCGTCCGACTTAACAATATGTTGTGCCCCGATCTCACGCGAGTCAGATTATCTACGGTGGGTACGAATCACCATGCATGCTCCCGCGAGATAACCATCCTCATCGGGACGTAACTCTTGTTTTGTGTCTAGACTAATTTATTCTCGATGTGCAGATTGGACCTACTCAATCCTCAAGCTTGTTTCATTCATCAATCGTAAATCCTAACATCCTCAATTTTTTTTGCATCAAACCGACAAGTCGAGACAATCAACGTTGTCGCATCCTGATTTTCCGAGTTCGATTATTCCCGCGACATGAATCACCATGTCAACGCTCACACGGAACAATCATCCCAAATTCGACGCGACGCATGTGCGAGGCTGGAGTTGCACTCGCGCAAGACAAGATCCTCGACGTTGTGGTCATTCGCGTAACCATCAAGACACAATCATTTTCATCCAACATTCATCTCGATCAAAATCCTAAGTATAGTATCCAACTGAACAATAACATTTGCACGATCGTCTTTCGCCGAGTCAGAGTACTGTCGAGTTATCACATATCGATCTTTGATACGCCTCAATACCATCGATGACATGCATAACCTGACGATCTTCCTTTGCAACAAGTTTCGAGTCGTGCGAATGATGCTATCGTTAGACTGGATAATCTCCTCACATTCAAATTCAAGTTCGATCATTATCCCTCGAATTATTCACAACATCAATTTTCCTCAAACAAATTTCACGTATTGTTCATCTATTTATCTTAAGTCATCGACCAACGTGTTTTCTCAATTCGTAACATTCTTGCTAACTCAAATTACCGAGCAACATTCAATCCAATCTTCAGAGTCATTGCGTAACTTCAAAATTCAACTTTTCACACGCTCTATCTGTCGTGTTCACTTTTCATATACGATCTGCATCAATTTCCTCGATCAAGTCATCCATTCGTACACCCTAACTTTTCTCGATTCAATTTCACCTACTCAATCATTTTTGCGTTTCATACTTCGCACAGTCCTCAATCCTGTGCACGTTTCGTGCATGTCAATCTCTAAGTTGTTCGAATTGACTTATCAAACTTCAAGACAACAACTCACTCCATCGTACACGATCTAAGGCTTTGTATATGTGCAACGCTTGCTGCTAGACTCATCGACACCCGAATCCTCAATCGATCGATCGACATTCCTGAGGCTATCGCATACACCACTCAGGGATGAAGTCATTTGACAAATCCTCAACATATCATTTGAATCAAAATTGACTTTTCGAATCCCGTTCGAATTCCTCGAATTTCAAGCACGTTCATCTATATTGCATCGACGATATTGCCGTTCGATCGTACCCCTATCAATAGTCATCCCACGTACTCAATCGAGTCTAACTCGTTCTCGTCCGACACAATTTGAATCCCGCACTCGACTTTTCTAAGGTCGACGCAACTTTGGTATATGCGCCCAGTCCGACTTAGCCAACCGTGCTTACGCGAACCATCTTTTGTTTTGTCAAAAACTGTTCTCCTATGTTTTACAAAATAGTTAGACTTATTGTATGGACATCCCGTGGGATAATTGAAAGAGAGCGCACCAACGATATCAACTTTACGGAAGTAATACTTCAGAGTTTGCGGAAACAACAGAGTTAAAGAATTCAATCGATAGTCCAAGGATGTAAAGCCGTGCTCTAATACCATTATGTCATGCCCCGCTCCCGTAGGAGCGATCGTCCTCGCTAAGGCGTGATGTCGTGCGAGCCTAGATTGCGCTCGTGCAAGGCGGGTTCCATAACGGCCGATTTCAGCGACTGCGACGGGGTCGTCACACAAAAGTCCCATGCAGAGACATTGAATAATAGTAGTGGAAATTAGAACAAAACACAAGTTATTCAAAGAAGCTCTTTATTGATATTGAAACAAAGGTTACAATGGGCGCAGGGTCAAGTTTAAGTCACTCAAGCTCACTCAAGCTCACATTACAAGTCACTCATCTCTCTCATCTCTCAATTACAACTCTTGAGCCAGCGGATGCTTCGGAAGGTGACGTCCATACATTATATCCCGTACAAGTCTTTACTCCATGCGGCTGTACGCTTCGAATCGCTAAGGAACTCCGTGCCTCGACGCATCCAAGCGAGCTCCGCGCCACGAACTTCTACCTGTGCCTACACATAAAAACTATATGGGTGTCAGTACCCAACTGTACTGGTGGAATGAGCTCCTCGCTCACCCATACAAAACTGACATGTTTGATTTTTTTGTGCAACATAGTCCCTTCTTATCAATTGTCTTTCTACTCTTACCTTAGGATCAGTTTTAGGACCGACGCCTTGGCCCATTCTGTGTCTCAAGACCCTTCTCGTGCCAACAACGTTAACCTATCGAGTCGTGTTTGCCTTATGGCTTAAAATTAGAGACGCAACTACGCGATAGACTCCATTTGAGTAACCGTGCTATAAACCCTTGCTGAGGTCGTACCTCGTAACTCAGTCAGACTTAACCATATCGCCACCTCGCGGCCCTAGCTACTTTGATCTCCAACCGACCCAATCAAGACTTGTGGGTTAAGTGTCACTCGACCGACTTTACCTTGCGGCATCTCCTGACATAAACTCAAGACATCTCAATCATAACATGTAACTTATATGCCGACCATAAGACTCGCCACATCTCGTGCGAAGCACGTCGCCTACGTTGCGACCAAATCTTAGGCCCAATATTGTATTCAAACTATACACACACATTCAACTCGACTCCTTGATATAGTGCACTTCATACTCGACTCAATCCAAAAGCACACTCGCGAATTGTCGTCCGTGCCGACTCATCTATATGAGTCACTAGCATGATAAGCTATCATGGACTATAGCTTTTGTTAATCGGGACCCTTTCAGCGCAAGTAGCGAGCCCGCTGTAAGTCCCCGCTTAATCCGTGCTATCACCCTATCACCCAGCACAGCTATACCGCGTTTCCTCCTAGGTCGAGTCGGTCCCGTGGCCCGGGTTGTCGCTCGAGGAAACTCTCCTTCAAACCAATATCAAGACTTCTATCCTTGAGATCCCTCGACGACCCACGGTCGCGAGCCTTCTCCCTTGATGCCCCTTGAGATCCTTCGACAACCCATGGTCACGAGCCTTCTCCCTTGATGCTCCTTGAGATCCCTCGACGATCCATGGCAGAGAGCCTTCTCCCTGTTACTATATATTTCATTCAACTCAATGCCTATTTGATAGTCCTTCCTCCAAAACTCATTAAATCAACCGTGGTTCATGCCTTAAACACTAAGTCCGTGCATCGTGCCTTAAGTCATTAGTGCTCTATGCGACGCATCCTGCCCAAGTCGACGAGCCTTGAGATCGTGGGACTACTTAACTTCGACAAACCGCAAAAGAGCGGGACGGTACTTGTAATGTCTTAGGTCGACGGCACAACTTTGTCTAACTTAAGTTCGCAACAACTTAACGAGCAATAGCTGCGTCAAGCTTTGCCTTAACGGATCGTGCCGTGCACGCATCCAACTTGAACGACTAAGTCCCTCGGGTGCCTAGACTTAGGTCACAAGCCGCTCAGCGCAACTTTAACTCATGGGCAAGCCAAGGCTATACCAAGCCTTGGACGATGGGACTGTGCATGCTTTGTGAAGCATTCATGCGAGCGACGCCTATGACTTAGGCTACGATCATAACTTCGCCTACTCAACCAACTTTTCTTCTCCCAAGCCACGGGACGAAGGATCGAGTGTCATTTTCAAAGTACGCCGTGTACCAGCTCTACGCCGACCATTGGACCTTTCCATATTCTAACTCAATTCGACCCGTCGGGATTATTCCTTTAGCTATGTGGGTTCATCTCTTTATTATCAAGCCTACTTGTGCAAGTTGAAAACATGCGATTTATTATGTGAAGGCTAAGATGAGGCAAGTTTACCGAAACTACCCCACCTGAGCGAGCGGTCGCCTTGACCGAGCGATGTCTTCGAGCAGCCGTTACAAGGCTAAGTCCGAACGCCGTTGGCATTTTGATTCCTCCGATTAACTGAGCGGGACGGGGCACTACACAATAGGTTGATCAGACCATCATGTACCGGTTCTGATTAGACAATATATTAGTGGGAGCGACCCAATAAAATATGTCATGATAAAGCTTGATAAGAAAATAAGCTTGCAAAATTTTATGCTAAGTTAGCATTATAATATAGCCAAAGTATAAGTAAGGGTCCATGAACAAGGAAATTTAAATAGTCCAAGGTTCTTTAAGAATCAAGTCTTGCTTGAAGTTTGGACCTAGGCAATTGCCCAGGTTTACTTCATTTTTGGTTTGGTAGACTAGATAAGGTAGGGTCCTCTGAATTTATATTCTAAGCGAACTTACCAATGTGTGGGTCACAAGGAAAAAGGAGTGAGGTATTCTACCCAACTTACAAAAGTTAAACTAGTAGTGTGATGGGACAATGGGTCACACAATCAAGGTAAGCAAAGTTAGACATTTAATGAATGAAGTAGGACACAATCACCTATTAGGTTGAAAGAAATGAGTCAACGTTGGACCTCTAATTGAAGTCCGAAAGTAACTGGTGTCATGGTAGAGGTTATGGCTTAGCCATTTGACTGGAAAGTCATATCAAGAAAATAGAGTACAAGGAGACGTGTTTAGTGGGACATGATATATCTACATTAAGGTGGGCTCGTCTAAGTCTAACATATGAAGTTTGTTGGAAGGAAAAGTCTAGTGTTGTGCTCCAAATATTCAAGTCACGGTAAGGGATGCCAAAATATCTAAAATAGAAAGTAGGAGTTCATGAGGTGAATAGTAATGCTCAAAAATAAAGGAGATCAAGTTAAAGCATGCAATAAAATTAATTAAAAATTTAGCAAAATAATTTAGGATCACAGATCTAGAGAGAAGATAGCCTCTTAAATGAATACAGTCAATGAACAATTAAATAATTATTCAAATTACAACTGGGTTAGAAGGTTACCATAAAAGATCGAGATTCGAGGAAAAATCGAGTAAGTAAAGATTGAGATACAATATAGTTTGGTAGATGACTAGCAACGCTTGTGTATATACTACTATCATGGTCATGAGTGACATGGCATTTAGTATGGAATACTTCCAATTTATTAGGGCTATCTTGGTGGCCTAATATTAAAATTGAAAACTCAAGTTTTCTCCAAAAGTTCCTTAATAAATTTCTCTAAAATGAACTATCCAAATTTCGTATTCACTCCAAGACGTCAAATTTAATCATGACCAAATCAAATCCCTTTCCAAGTAAACTTCCATCACGTTACTACTAACCTTTCCAAAATTTAACATTTCCACTCCAGCTTTTAAACTCAAGAAACTCATGAATCAAAAAATTTTATATCACTTCATAACTTTAAAACTCCAAAAATTTCTCCAATAACCCTTAAGATAAACTTTTAACATATCATGAATAATCTAAAATTTAGAGCTCAATATTTTAACGCACTCATCATAACTTCTATTTCTAAGTCATTCAAACAAAATCATAACTTTTTAAATGGTAAATTCCTTTAATCAATCAAAATAACTTTTTACCACATCTTTAGTAACTTTTCCCAAAGATTGTAATATTAGCAATCTAACTTTAAACTCAATATTCAAATGATTATCAGTCATGAAATCAATTTTTTTTAAATTTTTCCAAAATTTCCAATCAATCTCGAATAAACCTTTATTGTGTCACAAATCAAATCTATATTTTTTCTTCTTCTATCATTAATCCAAATCTTAAACTCAAAATTTAAATAGGAGTTATCAATCGTAATTCATACAAGAGTTTAAAGTAGGTCCTCAATTTGATTATATATCCTACAAAATATTTTTAACCAAAATTCTTAATAACCTTACTCCAAACTTAAAATTCAAAATTTTACGAACTTATTAATTGGGAACCATACAACCCAATTTAAACCAAGCTTTATCAACCGCCCTCATAATCTTACAGCAGCATTTAAATTTCAAGAATTCTTTTTAACTAACTTTATATCTATTCAAGGATGTATAGCTATAATTTACTGAATCATAAGTATTTTTCAAAGACCTTCAAAAATCAAAACTCAAAATCAATTCAATTTCCTTTCTCAATTGCATATAGATTCCTCTATCATTTTGTAGATAAAAATAAAGTTCTAAAATCCTTCGAAGTTATTAATGTTGCTACTACCCAACTTGGAATTAACAAATCCTTAAGTTCATACTTCTAGAAAAATATGGTCT